>APFE031154689.1:136140-154643 GCA_000404065.3 Pinus taeda
TTCTATATTAACAGTATTAAAATAAGAGGTTAAAAATCATATCTTATAAATATAATTTAAAATTGAAACATCATTTCTTTTTAGTAATTATAAATTAGAATGGGTTGTTTCGCTAGATAACTCTGGTTCATGTATAGGTACAAATAAGTATTTAATAATGAACATGTTTGGGTTACTCGGCATTATTGTTATATTATCTTTTTGCTCCATTGCTACGAATGTGTAAATATTTATTTAATATAAGAGCTTGGGTTTTTGAGTCCTTTGTAATGATGGGTAAGATGTAATGAGGAATGGGTGTCATGAGAAAAAAATATAACAATTTTGTGTGTTTTAATATAACAAAGAGAGGAGCCATTGGAAGAATTATTGTAATTATAGTTTTCTTTGTTTGAACCTTCTAATTATTGTAGTCACTTGTATTCAAATAGAAGATTAAGAAGCAACCAAAAAGTATTGAAGAAGTTGTTAAAAAGTATTTTTCAATCATCCAAAAATCTTAACAATCAACATAAAGTAAAATTTCAGCATAAATTAAAAAACCACATGCTATGGACACCCATGAAGGAATTATAAGTAAACGTAGAGAATGTACTAGAGATAGTTTCCCCTTCTAAAACTTGTCTTTCTAGTGATTGAATTAGTTTCCTTAACCAATTGGTTAAGTTAAAATTCCCAAGGTGATATTATCAAATTTGTAGGGATAAACTTTATCAAAAGAATGTTGTTGAGTCATATGCTATGAATCTATTGAATTCAATCTAGCGTGTCAATATTATTGAATGACATTACTTGTTAATAAAACTACACATATTTATTTCTTTCAGTAAAAAATCATCCCACTTTCCCCATATCAAACACTATTATACATTTTATGTAGAATGTTGTCCAAGAATTTATATGAATTGATAAAGTTGAGAGGTTGTAAATCCTTGTACATGGGTCATGTAAAGGCATACAAGAAGGTTTTCTCAGAAAGGTGATTTGTTAATATTTGAAAATCATTTCACCTATCTATTTTTTTTCCCTTTTATTTTTTTTATAAATTGGCTTGCATAAGAAAAACTTGTAATAGTATTCATATTTTCCCCTTCGCATATTGAAAATAGGCATGCTTGTAATTTTCTAAGGCTCGTGCAACTTTATTATATACTAAAAATTAATAAAAATATATAATTTTCGCTGGTGATTGATTCCCATTTTGGGATGCAAGTCTCTACCATTAATTTGTAGATTGTATTTATTTTGCATCTTCTCATGCTATCTTGCTCATTTTTCAGTGATGACCAGCAATATTGTGTTAGCACAATGTATTTTTATTCTAGATAAATAATGCAAACACATACTTATCACTAAAATGTGATGACAACTTGTAATTGAAAAATATGATTATCCTTGTAATGAATGAAGAATACAAAACATTGGATTATAATGGAAAATATAGTTCATAGATATTATTAAGAAAGATAATGAAGTACAATTAAATTATTTCAGAGCTTGGTTAAAAAGTGGAAACAATCTAAGTATATGATTGATCAAAAGTAAAGTAGAAATATTTGTGATTATGGACTTATCATAGTTAGTGCTACTTGATTATGGACCTATTTCTTGCTCCACTCCTACCTTGTCTTCTTGCTTCTTCTATGTATGTGCTCTACATGTATAGCCATGGATTACAACAAACCTTCACTATTATTACATATTGGTGTAGTTTATTTAAATAAATGCATGGGATTATAACATACACTAGTGCACATTTCATGTGTTAATGCATGTGTGATAATAACTATAGGAAGTGCATTAGGGCTCCTAAGTACATCATTAACATTATTCCATTCAATAATATCATTATCATTGTTCTTATTGTTACCATTAATGTTACTAAGACTTCAAGGTGCATAAAGATATATATACACTAGTACTCAATCATATATAAAGCATTATTTTTCTTCAATATGCAATATACATGAGTGCATATTAAATAATGGTGTGTTGGTGCATCTTATATAGATTCTTCATTCAATCAATTTGAAGATATCTACAAAATTTGCTATTTCAATTATTTAATAATTTTTTATTTATTTATAAATCCAAAATATTTAGCCATAAATTTCAAAATTTCTTTAAACATTATCATCTACAAGTTGCATAAAATATTCCTTCAACAACTTTTTATATATATATATAATGGCTTAATTTGTTTATTATAACAAAATTCGCTTAACATAATTTATTAAATTAAACTTGAAAAATTAAACATATATGTGTAACTAGATTAAAATCATTATATTATAATTATCATTTATAATATTTATAAAATTATATTTTGTGTTCTCACCTAATCCCGTTCAGGGTTATGGTGTGGATGTGAAAGGTCATTGGAGTCCAAGAGACCTTGGAATATGAATGCAACAATCATGTAAGGTGTATCAATGTGCACCATATGAATAAAAAATGCAATTCAAAGTTTTATCTTTAATATCTCTTGTTTATCATTTGTGTGTTTAACATGGTATCAGAGTTGCAGGCAAATACATGCCCTAATCAAAGTGTGAGCCACTAGTTTTGTGCTTGTCAGATTTGCCTATTTTCTTGTAAGAACTGAGCATTCTATTCCTCATTCTATGCATGTCCATAGGCATCTTAACACTCCACTAATTTGGTGTAACTCATCTGGATTGAATTACATGTCAAAGAGGTAGAGACCTTACATAATCTTCCCATTAAGGCTCTGTCTTCTAAATATTGTGAGCTCGGATAGTCCTCACCTCTTTTCTGCACCTTCTCACTCTCAAACTCAGGTCTCAATTGGTCATTAGTGCCTTTGCCTCTTGTTGTTATGCTACTCCTTCAACCACCATCACATTGGATCTGTATGCATTGATTCTAGACAAGCATTGGAAAACTCTCGTTAATTAGATAAAATGTCTTAACCTATGTTGAAATTTTGATGACAAATAGCTATGTTGGTTCCTATGATTCATGCTATTGGTTCATTAATTGATATTGTATTCAATGCATTGATATTATATTAAGAACTAGTAACTGCAACTCATGGTTGGTGTGTATGTTGACTATGCAACATTAAATAATTTACATTATCTTCTTCTACCTTGGTTATTGTACACTGGTCCAACCTATATGCTAGTATGATGCTAGTCCTTCATGTATGATGAGATGCGTTGAGGTTAGTGTGTTGAAGTCATGGTATGTATATTGTATAGATTTGTTTCCTATATTGATTGCGATGGATACTGTTATATGGTATATGTGTTGGTATTAGATGATTGATTGCGCTAGCCTTTGTTCACATTATTCTTAAATTTGTTGAGTCTGATGATTGATCAATTGTTGAGTTTGTAGCATGGTGGAGCGCCCTTTATTTGATTTAGGAATTGAATTCAACAATTCAAATTGTTGGAAAATGGCCAATGGTCTATTGGAATTACTGAATAATATAATACATTCTACCTTTGATAATAAAATCATGATTGAAAAATCCATTCTCAGATATTTTCAAACTTATCTGCAAAATGTACAAAAATGAATTTAGTTTCTTCAACTTGGGTCACAACTACAACAAGATGAGTTATTATAGAAAAAAAATCATTTTGAACTTGTTTTAGTTTAGAACAATCCTCTCTTTGAGTTTGAAACAAACAACCATCAACAACCAGCAAGTGGTCAGGTTAGTAAAATTAATGTTGATTCACATTCAATACTCACTTTAGGAACATATTTGCATGCAAAAGCAGGAATTCAACCTACAACTTCCAAGTCCATGATCAGATCTTATGAATATCTTGTTAGCAATAGGCACTGAACTAGTCTTGGATAGGACAAGGATGTGTCCTTTCATACTCCAGATTATTCAAAATCCATCAAATTTTATAATGTTGGATTTCTTTAGGACAATTCATCTTCACCTATTCTCGCCCCCCCACAACATCATGTTGTGAAATGCCAACATTTTGATAGAGTTGGCCAAGTGAAATATCATTTTTTTTATATTCATTCATGTGAGAATTATGTTCAACGCACTCATCATTCAAGCATATGCTTCAGAAACAAGCCTCCTAGAAGAATGAAGATTCATCTTATATCGATCACTTATTGGCAATGGGATTCAACAATGAAGAAGATATTTCGATCATATCATAGAATTTGTCCTCAAGTATTGAAAAGTATTGCAATTGAGTTATTTTCATCTTCTCACCATGTATCTGACAAGGGGGGAATTGGTGATCATCTACAAGATTCAATAATGCATCAAGTGAGCTTAAGCCACAATGTCAACTTGCTTCCTAAGTCATCCATACCTTGATTCAAAGTTTTTTCATAGAAGCTCATGACCATGCCTTTGGTTGGTGGTATTCCTTAAACCATCGCAGGTTGAGACCTCCCTTTTCAAGTTGAAGTTCTCCCTTTTCTCGTAGGTTGATACTTCCCTTTTCTAGGTTGATCATCTCCCTCTTCAAAGCATTAAGGAGCACTTCCTCTAATAGAATACTTAAACTTCTTGCCATATTTTGAAGAGTTATGGGAACTGCACTAAGCGTTCTAGGTTGATACCCAAAGGTATCCATTTTCACAGAAAATTGGGAGCACTTCCTCTGACAGAAGACTTCATCTTCATGCCATATTTGGAGAAGTTCTAGGAACTGCATTAAGCAATCTAGCACTGGTGGTCATCCTTAAACCATCATCTATTGAGACCATGAGTTCTCCCACCTCATAGAATCATCTCAGATAACACATTCATCCTAGTGCTTCCATGCATTTTTCACATTTTGTATTACATATCTCTTCTTGGACTCGTATACACCCCTTCAGATTAAGGGGGAAATGTTGGACATCCAATCTTCTAGGGGTTATGGTGTGAAATGTGAAAGGTCATTGGAGTCCAAGAGACCTTGGAATATGAATCCAATGGTCATGTAAAATGTATGAATGTACATCAATATGAATAGGGAATGCAATTCAAAGTTTTATCTTTCATATCTCTTGTCTACCATTTGTGTTTAACATATTTTAAAAATAAAAATAACAAATATTTCTCTTCTTACACATGCCCATTTTCTTTATCTATCATATATTTGTAAATTCTTATTTTTAAATTGAATTAAAATTTTATTTAAATTTTAAAACATTTTATATGAGAAAAAAGAGTTTTTTTTTTAGTGTATATATTTTCATAATACATATTCGTATGGTTACATCTATGTAAAATTACTCATAATTACTCAAGCATAATTTCAAAATCATTACACTTTAATATGTTTTAATATTTTGCGACAATTATAATATCAAAATTTTTGAATGTTAATATGTCTTAATATTTTAGAATAAATGTAAAAGAATGTGATTTCCCATTTCTTCTCTAAGCTCTAAGCTCCCACAACCCTTGTTGACATTTTACAATACTTGATGGCATTTTTCTCTGGTGGGCCTAACCTGCCCCCCCCCCCCGCTATCCCAAATGTTAGCTCTCAGTGATTTTCTTCACTGTAATATAAAATTTCTAGAGTAACCTGAAACCAATCTTTCATATTGGAAATTATCCCTTCCAACCCAAAGAGGTACCTCTCTCAAACTTAGTCACACAATTTCACTACAACAACAATTTGTTAATGAATACAATGGCTAGATCTTGTGTAAGTATTTTTTTTTTTGTTTTTTTAAAGGACTGTGGTAAAGAAGAGAGGTAAGTCCATTGGGCATGTATTCAAACAAGATGAGAGTTAATAAAAACTAACAATAAACTAATTAGGCTATTAATAAAATATTAAATGAAAGTTAGATACACTTTCCTTAGACACCTAGAGCACAAAAGATGCAGTTTGATTAGAGGAGACAAACCACCAAGGCGGAGCATCTAACAAAGGATGAATTCTACATTGATTTTAGATAGAAAGGTGACAAGTATATGAATACTGCAGAAAAGAGCATCAAATATGAATTCTAATTCATTTACCCTTACTCAAACGCTGAAGATAAACATCAAATGAATTGCTTCAAAGGAACACATTCACATATAATAAATAAAGACAAGGATAACATATCACATGAATCTATGATATGGAAAATTTCTATACTCTTGTATTGAACAAATTTTATTAATCTCATTTGAAGTCTAATACACATATATCCATGGCCTTTCCTCATATTCGAACCCTAAACTTTTACAAAACATCCAATATATAGGAAATTTCAATCCAAGTTATCTCTAACAGTTAGGAGTCAAATCCTATATTGCATGGTATCTCGAATTGTATCAAGGAATCTGGAAAGCTGGAAATTATTCCCTCAAAATTGGAGATGAACTCCTTGATTTCAATTTGTTTGAACTATATACTTGGAAATCCATATTTTATCCTTAACTATCTAACTTTCTCCTCAAAACCTGGAACTATCAAGTAGTTGTCCCATAAAATTTACTCAATCAACTCTTTGGCATCGATCCTTGGTAGACTATCAGTGCTTTCATGAAAAATGGTGATTGAATTCAATGTTGGAGGTTTAAACACTTGAAAACTAATTTTGCAATGTTGGTAGTCTTTGACATCTCGACATTTTGGGTCTACATTTGGATTGATTGATTGAGTTCCACCTTTATTTGTTCAGCTTTCGATAGTGTTTGCCCTTTTTTATTTTGTGGGAACTATCCCACATGTAGTGATTTAAATTTACACACCACCCTTTATATGTTTGACCACCCATGGTTCATTTCAACGCATTGTGCAATGTAGAACACCTCTTTTGGGCTCCTCTCAGCTTAGTGTAAAGTATATCTTGTGTGAGGCTTTGACTTGTGGTGCTTTACCTATAGCTTGGTGGATTTAGTATATAAAATAGACTTGGAGATTGAGCTTTGAGCCTAATAACTTTTTAATTTTTTTAATTTATAAAAACTGTGCACATTAACCCTAGCAGGTCTGAGAGAAAACATAGTGTCTAAAATTCAAACTAAAGACCACAACATTTTAATTTATTGCCAAGATAAATCCAAGATTTTGACATGAAGAACAATGCATTGTGTCTCAAGATCATATTGACCCTTCAAAACCATATTTTTTTGCCAAAAATACTCACATTTTTGCTGGAAAGATTTGAAATCCTGATTGATTGATTAAAAGACACTTAATTTCGTAGCACTCCTTATGACATGGTATACACTATTCACTGTGTTTTAATTTGGTATCACTTTTTATTTATATCGTAATGATGAGTGTTGTCGAATTAAAAGACAACACTTGTTTAAAATTGGAAAATCGTTGTTGTTTTAGGACCACAAACTAAAATATCAAAATTCGCAGAGTTGATGTCAAAGAAATTGTGTATGTGATAACATGAACTTAAGTCTTGACATCAACACGTGTGACACCCTCATATCAATGTGGTCCTTTGTCCCAATATTGTTATTTTCCATATTTGTGAAGTTTGAAGAAATATCAAAAGTTGTGGTGAATGCCTCCAACTTGCACACTATGGCACTTTGATTAGCAGATTAAGGCCTGATAGGCTAGTTTGCATGGATTTGGCCCTCCCCCAAATCTCTAATTATTTGGATAAACAATAATAAAAGGCTTATGATCAAAGGAAAGCATATCACTTCTATGAAAGAGATTTTATTTTCTTTTTATTTTGAGGATAAAACTTATAGAGATTTGATCTTCAAAACTAGCTCTTGATTTATGAGACTTCAAGTCATATACCTAGATAAATGGACCCTAGAATTCAACCTTGAAATAAAGTCCCTTTGACTATTCATGTCTAAGTGAATCTCCCCCACTTTTCTGTTCATTGTTGGAATCATGAAATTTTAAAAAATATAGGAAATGCTCTAGGAAAATACATTGAAAGGGAAAAACCCAAGGATGGTATGTTTACAACTTCCTACATTTGTGTTGAAGTTTTCTTCGAGAAAGGTATTCTAGGAGAAATACAAATATCTTTATATAATTGTTCCTTCCTCCAAAAAGTGGACTATGACCAACTTCCCTTCAAGTGCAAGGTTAATCATGAATATGGTCATTTTCTAGAAATTGTCCAAAATCTTCAAATGCTCCCAACCAGAAGGAAAAAGGGGCCAACTATACGATCCAAAATGTAAGAAGAGTTCCCTCTATAAAAAAAATTCCCAACAATCCCCCAAGCTTTAGAATGGCCTTAAAGTGCTTCTTCCTCCCTTCTTCGTATCTACAGAATGGCTATAAAATTTCCCTTAGCAACCATTTTGAAGTCCAAAATGGACTGGAGAACATAGAAGAAATTAAAAAAAAGATGAATAGCTTCATGAGAATGAAAATTTTACAAAAGATAAAAGCAAAGAATAAGGTATGCCTTCTCTTGGAGATAACTTGATCCCAATGCAAGTTCTAGATGAAGAAGAATTAGAAGAAGGAGAAGTGCTTCTCTCTAGAAAGACCTTCATTAACCCTTTCAACATCATTTTTCCATCTAAAGAGAATTCCTAAAATGATATGAATCATGATATACCCATGGAAAGGCATGCAAAGTGGGAAGGAAATCAAGCAAATATATTGACTCTGAATAAGGAGATGAGGACTTAGATTTGGGGACCCAAATTTCAATCAAGGAAACACTAATTAAAGTCACTAGAAGTGCAAAGAAGAAGATAGGAATAACTCCCGCCCATGGGGCATACACGAAATCCATAAGTACATATGGAGGCAGTCTCCTAGAACTGTAGAGAACTAGGAATGTAAAAATAATATTGTAAGTTAAAATTTTGATAGAGAAAAAAAATCCCTCATTCTTTTACTACAAGAGACTAAAATGAAATAAGATGAAATTTTGACTATAGGAAAAATTGTATGAGAGGAAGTGAAGCCTCAACGATAGGTGCAAGAGTTATTTTAAGAGGAGTTTACATTATCTCAAATCCTTCAATATTTTGGAAGCTTCAAGAATGGAAGTCTCCACATTTGGTAGCTCTCAATCTACATTTTCCCATTCAAAAGGTATGCAATATGTCTAATGTCTACATGCTAGTATTTTATCAAGAAAAAATATTTCGTTAGAATTATGTCCATAATATGGGTGATCTCACTCAATCCTCCAACTTCATTTCGGGGGGGGGATTTTGACACCATTTTGCATCCATGGGAGGAAAAAGGTAGTTCTCAAGTGAGCGATCTATCCAAAGAACATATGGAGGACCTAATGGTGCATTTTGACTTGTTAGAAATAAAGCTATAAAAGAGAAAATTTATGTGGAACAACCAAAGGTTTTTCTCAAAGAATGTAATGGAAAGGAAAAATAGGTTCCTAGTGAGTAGTGATTGTCTTGTTCAACATTTCTCTCTCTGCTTAAGAGCTTTGGAGAAGTTAAAATAAAAAGACCTTTTTTTAGAACGCCATAAACTAATATAATATAGTCCTCTTCCATTTTAGTTCACTCATTTTTTGGATCTCCTGAAAAGGTCTCTCTAATATTATCTCTAAATCTTGGCGCATTTGGGTAATCAGGTTCCCTATATATGTTTGGGAGTAGGAGATCAAAGCAATTAAAACAACCCTAAAATCTGAGCTAAAAGAAAATTATAAAGCCAAAGACTAGGATATAATGTCTTTCAAAATAGATCCAGAAATAATTCATTAAAAATAGAGAAAGACCCCCTTTCTGCAAAGATTCTTATGAAAAAAATTAAATCTTATCATTCCACCTTGAAATCAGGAGAATAAATTTGGAGGCTGAAATATAGGATCTTGTCTTAAAGAAAGGGACAAAACTATAAATTAGTCTATAAGAAAGAAAAAATGGGACTTTTGAAAATAACTTCAAATAAACTCTCGTGTAAAGAAAATAAATTTCCTCTTTTTACAACATCAAGGAGGAATGTTACAAGCACTACAAAAATTTGCATTTAAAGCAAGGGCATGTCCACCCCCCAAAATGAGGAGGAAATGTTAAAAAGAAATAACTCTCATAGTTACCTAAAAGGAAAATGAATTACTTGGAAAATTGATAATGGAAGAGGAAATCTAGATAGTCATAAGATCTTTTAACCCAAATACGGCTCCTAACCGAGATGGATTTTCAACTCACTTCTAACATCATTACTAGCAAATCATCAAATTTTAGTTATGCAGGGTGATCAATTTCATGTTTTGTCACTCCAAGATGGGACGAGGGGTTAACTCCACCTTCCTCTCCTTGGTGCCAAAAACCGTCATACCCTCTTCCTTTTCAAGGTTCAAACCTATTTCTCTTTACAATGTTTCATATAAAGTTGTTTAAAAATTGATTGCTTCTCATCTTAAGTAAAACAAAAATAGTCACATAGTATCATTTTGGTAAAAGAAGCTATTCACTCCAAAAAAGTAGGAAAGAACAAAGAATGTTCTTCAAGTTAGACATTTCTAATTTCTTTGACAGACTAAGGCACACCATTTTCTATATTATTAGGTCATTTCATTTTCTTTATTCTTAGGAAATTTGGCTTTGACATCAAATTCATCAATTAAATAGAAATTTGCATTGATGGCCCTTGGATATCCCCATTATTAAATGGTTGATTGATGGGATTCTTCAAGGCCACTTTGAATTCAAGAAAAGGATGACATATATTTCCTTTGTTTTATTGTTATGGGTAATTCTTTGAGCCAAATACTAGAAAAAGAAAGGAGATTGAGCACCTTGCGAGGGATCAAGTTAACCAAATGGGTAAATAGTATAAATTACTCCTATTTTGTTGATGACACATAGTTGGTGGGGGGCACCTTGTGAGGGATCAAGTTAACCAAATGGGTAAATAGTATAAAGTACTCCTATTTTGTTGATGACACACAGTTGGTGGGGGGCATTTCAACAAATATCACAAATTATTTCAAATTGGTCTTTCAATGTCTTTTTTATAAATGGGAATAAGAGATTCATATACTCATGGAATATCAATCATAATGTGCAAAGATTCATGTCCTCCTCACTGTGATTCTCCATTTTAGGGATATGGTCCTCTTTCTCTTACTTAGGGATTTCCATCTCTCTAAATTCCATCATCCTTCCTAGGCTCATTTTCTTGAAAAATTTAAATTAAGTTTTCTCAATGAAGATTGTAGTGTATATATATAGTAGTAAGAGTTTTCTTGATCAAACCAATCATTTTCTCTCTCCCTCTCTATCAATTCACTCATTCGTTGCCTCTTAAAAATTAGGAATTCAAACTCCAAAATATTTCATCTAATTAAATGAGATGTGGGTTTCACCCAAAAAGTATATGACGGCTTATGAATAAAAGAAATCTCCCTAATAAACTTAGGAATGGGAGGGGGTGGGGACTTGCATAGAGCCTAATCTTATGAAATATCTACTAGTGGAAGAAGGTCCCGATGAAGAAATATTTTCTCAATGAAAGGAGAATTTGTATAGAGTTGCCAGATCAAATCAAGGGTGGTTCCCATACGTGGATAATTATCTCAAATTCCATTCCATTAATCAAATATAAACTCTCCTAGACTCCCAGTAATGACTATGATATTACCATCTAGTTTGCTTCCATTTTGGGGAATCCTCCATAAGAATATTGTAATTGGTTTACTCCTCTTAAAAAAAAGCTCTTATAATAGAATAACTTCAGTTTGTTTAATATATCGACATGGATAGAAAGTAGATATTGGAAGGGATGGTTTTGGGGAAGCATCCCCCTCCCTTGTCTCCTCTTGGTCATGACTTGGAACTTGTGTTGTGTGACTGCACTACTATCTCCTTATCAACGGAAGATCAAAGAGGCTGGGGACAATCAATATACATGGTAAAGTCTAGTTATAGTGCATTTATTTTTCGAGATGAAATTCCTCCCAATTATGCAATTTTGATTTGCTTATGGAACTCAGATAATCAAATCAACATTTTCTATTGGATTCCATCTCACATCAAATATTGACAACCGAAAACTTACCAAAAAAAGGAATAGTAGGGCATACCAAATTTGTTTTGTGCGAAGAGAAAGAGGAAAGTATCATCGAGTTATTACTAGAATGTAAGTTCTCTAAGCACATCTAGGAATTCACTTTAAAATATATCATGCACCAAATTATATGGCTTGTGAACTTAACTCAAATCTTTGATTCATGGTGGTTATGTAGTATTTTTGAAAGGAAAACCTATTTCAAAAAGGATATGGTGGGCTCGTCCACCATTTATTTGTTGGAAAATATGTCTAGGCAAAAACAAGGCTATATTCCAAAGAAAATTTCCATCCCCTCTAGAGGATGCAATCAAAGCTTCTTTCTTACTAGTTGAAGCATTAAAATCACGTACATCCTTCTCCTCTTCCCTCATGAAGTGGATGAGATGGAAGAAATGTGGATTCAAAAATTTAATGTATAGGAACAAATCAAATTGAGAGTTAAAAACACAGTACAAGAAACCTTAGACTGTCAAAGAAATAATCTGTTTAATGGTCTTATAGCCGAGACCATTGAGTTCTTTTATCGATGAGTCCTAAAAATCTAAACCAAAAATGGCTTGAGCGGGGAGGGGTGACATGGGAGTTATATATTAAAGTAAACAATAAATTTAATACTCTTTGGATCTAAGTTCAACTTTAAAGAATTAAACAACAATACAAACGTTTTCACCAAGCTCTATCTCTAAGAAAAAACTACTCGATTAATTGCAATACAAGACTCTCCCTCCTCATCTCTTATTTGCAAAGAAAAAACTTTTTTCTAATAATATAAAATTGAAAACTCTCCATTTAAGAATTACAAGTTTTCTTCATAAGCTTGAGCATTATGAAACCTTTTATATCTCAAAACAAAACTTTCAACAACAAGGGGAATAACTGGTTGACCAATCATGACTGAAATTGAGAAAGGAAGACATGATAATTAACCATCATAAATACAAAAATTTGATTCCCTAAAGACATTGTATATTACCATTCCGAAAATCAGAAGGGATCTTATAAATCATTGCAACAGATGAATCAAAAAGCCAGCATCGTGGCATGTGCCTTCGCACACTGAAGGTGGAATCGCCTCCTGTATTCTCACATTTCTTATGTAGCCTACACGAAGAAATGACAGCTGATCGTGATGGTTAAATCAAGATGGTTTCTTTGCCCAACGAGTCCATCATAAAAGTAACTACCATAAATGGAACGGTAAATGCTCGTTCTCTCTAACACCATGGTTTGTGTGGTTGAATATATCTGATAAAGTGAGGCCTGCCCCAGCCGCTCTCCATGGACACCTTTTCCTGCCATCCATTGGGTTTTATCTTTACTCTCGTATCAATTTTCCGAAGCCTTTCACCTATGGTTCAGAGTTCAGGTTGTTAGTTATCAGTTTAGTGCCAAAAAATTCTGAAGAATTCCTCATGACAGCTCTTCTATTCTATGCTAAATTGTTGAAGTTTGCTGCAAAGATGTTGTTGCAGGGTGATGATGAAGGCATTAACTCTGCTATTCACCAATCTACTAGCCTCTTCCTTCATAGTAGCTATGAACAATTTATTTGCCTCCTCTCTCATAGTAGCTATGAACACTTTATTGATAAAAAATATCAAATTGGAAAAAAACCAAATAAAAGAATTAGCTCTACCAAATTCACCACAGTCAACTAGCCTCCTCCCCTCATAATAGCTATGATCAATTTATTGATCAAAAATATCAAATTGGAAAAAGAACCAGATAAAGGAATTAGCTCTACATATTTCCAGAAAAGATATGGACTGTCCCTCTCAGTTAGTTTGGTGAACATGGAGAACCCAAAGCTCCCTAACCTCTATAGGCCACCAAAGAAAGAGAATGGACAAGAAGATAAGAAGGATTCCACAACATCAAATCTTAAGAAATAACCTTCCTAAGAAATAACCTTGTACTTAATGAGGTGTATTCTTTTTGGTTAGAAAGTTATTAAAGGATTTATACTTACAGAATTGTAGATAATTTTGAATTGTATAGAAAAGAACATGTATAATTTTGATGGTTATAATTTGTAACCTCTAAAGCTCATTTTTGCTGCTCAGATTTTCTCTTTGCCGTCAGATTAACAAAAAATTCTGCTAGTCTCCATGCTTGACTGTGTGCTTGTAAAAAACTTAGATCCAACCGTTCAGTGTAGGTGTTGATGGATGGACAACACAAATTTGTGCTGGCATATCCTCAGCAGCCACAGCCTTTTAGCTATCCTCCTCCACAACCCTACCCTCAACAAGTTATCACCTTATGGATTTAGAATTATATGTTCTAGAATGTTACGTTTAATATGACAGTTATGACGTTTAATCTTTGTTCCCAAAAATAGTGCGCAACGGTTTTTTTTGGCAGGAACCCAAACCCATTCTTAGCGTTAGTTTATCAGTTATAGTGGGAACCCACCCTTAGACGAAAATGATCACTGTTTCTGCTAGTTGTTTCTCTCATGGAATTACCAACGGGAAAGACTTACCTCAAGTTCTCATCATTCATTTGAAGTCAAATTAATTTTCATTTAAGCATCTTGTAATCACAGGGTGTTTTTTTTGTTTAATGTATGTGAGATAGATTTTAATAAGTAGCTCCTCATTCATTTTCAGATTCCCTATAAAAGGTTTGAAGTGTAAGATATGATGCCCGTTTATCCAATTCCAGTCTTTGGAGCAGGGCTCAAGGTTTGATGTTTGGTTATTTAGATCTTCTTACAAGATAACAAATAAGGTAGGTTGTTATTATGGATTGTGTTATCACTTAGAATTAAAACTGATATATGTAACTTTTCTAGCCCGATGACAAAGGTCAGTGTTAGTCTATTTTTGTTTTAATTTTCTTCCCTTAGAGTCTGAAGTTTTGAAGAGGTTTTTGAGTCAAGTTATTCTTAGCTTCTATTGGTTCCCCTCCATCCACCATTATTTTATAGCCACATGATATCTTGTGTCAGTCACCGAGCCTTTTTTTAATTTCGCAGCGCATATACACCATTAAAGTGTTTTCGCAGCGCAATCCCAATTAGGCAGTTTCGCAGCGCATATACACCATTAAAGTGTTTTCGCAGCGCAATCCCAATTAGGCAGTTTCGCAGCGCAATCCCGATTAGGCAGTTTCGCAGCGCATCATTCAAATTTAAAACTGTCAGCGCTGCGAATCATGGATTCTTACATTTCGCAGCGAATCTTTCCCGAAATGTCAAGTCCGTTAGGTGAGTCATAGGCCGTGTCTTCTCATGTCAGCTCATGTACCCCTCTTATCACATTTCACCACTCATTGCCACTATCACCACCACTAGATCTGTTGATACGCACGAATCATCATTTCCAAGAAAGACTACCGTGCATAAATCTTAATGATGGTTGTAAGTCTTGCATGAATGACAAATCTGCAAGATTACAACTTGAGAGATTTTAAATGGAAAAATTTAAAATTCAACTACAAAGATAATCAAGCGAGGCTGAATTCAAATAGAAGCTGAATCACAATTCCAACCGAAGCTGGTAGTCATTGTTTGCTAAGATTTGAAAGAATCAATGGAGAAAAAGGAGCACAGATCTGGCAAATGTCTAAGGACCGAGCCTGAAGGCTTAGATATAACCCTGAGAAATAAAGAGGTGGAGAAAGCATTCAAAAAGGCCGGGTGCTGGAATTTTTGCAAAAAGTTACAAGGAGGACACGCACAGGTAACTAAAGAATTTGCACTTAACTTCACAGGCTTGAATTCAAAAGTAGCCATGATAGAATTATAGGTTTCGCCAGATGTGATATCTACTGTGATAGAGATCCCACGAAGACAAGAGCAATGGTTTAAAAATTTCAAGTTTGACATGAATCCTTGCAAGGAGTTCTTGAAAAATGAATTTGTAAATGAAGATTTAAGTAAGGCAGTGCCCAGGAGTTATGTCAAAGAATATTATGCTCATTTACTTACCTGCATACAGAAATATTTGACTTGTGAAGGAAGGTATAACAAGGTTTACTCTTACCATTTTAAACTCCTTTTGCATTTCACAGGGAAGGTCTCCATAGACTTACCTTTTTATCTTTTCCGTAGTTTGAGTAAGATGTGTGATAAGGTACAACTGAGGAAAGAGGATTGTGAAACCTCTTTGTTTCATCATGGTTTGATCAAACTACTGGTTTTAGATGGGCTCCAAAAGGTAGACAGAGATTGGAATTCATTCATTTTTATGGTTGGCTTCAAAAGCCAGACTGGCCTCACTCCTCTACCTGCACGAGATTTTACAATAGCTGAGCTCCAAACAGAAGCAAGAGCTAAAAGAGTTCCAAATTCACAAGCAAGAAAACAAGTGAAGCCACTCATCATCCAAGATCAACCTCAGCAATCAACTAAGGGAAAATCTCATGGTAAAAAGACTGTACCTGAAACAAGCACATTTGAAATAGTCTCAAGGATAAGAACAAGAAGCCAAATGAATAAGGAAAAAGGTAAAGCTATAGCAATTGAAGAAAGTCCAGTGTTTAAGGGAAGTCTAAATGACTTATTACAAGCTATTGATTTTGAGCAATCTCAACCAATTCAAATTGAGTTAATACAGTCAGAACAAGAAAGCACCAAGAAAGCCAAGGCCTAAAAAAGGATTAAATTTGATGAGCCTGCTGAAGAGTTTGTTTTTAAACCTAGAAGACCTATGACAAGGAGATTCCAGCAAGTACAGGAAGCACTGCCCAGAACAGAGGAAATAGGGGAAGGGACTCAACGTTGGCAAAAGAAGAACACAGGCAAAACAATCATTACATCTAAAGAAGACAATATAGCAGACTTGAAGAGCCAATTAGAATTAGCTAAGCATGAGATTTCCAAATTGAAGAACACTGCTAGAAGACATGCAGTCATACAAGAAAACTATTATAGAATTAAAACTCTATGGGAAGAGAATGCAGCTGTAGAAGTGGTTGATTGCAATACACATTTTCACACCTAGATAGTACCAGCAATCAAAGAAGCCAAGTATATTAGAACAATCAATATGCAACTGAGAGCTGGGAATAAGGTTATGAAGAAACAAATTGAAGATCTGAAGGCATAGCTAAGCCAGCTTAAAGGACCTGCTAAATGAGTTTACATTTCAAGTAAGATTTTGTTTCAAAATTTTGATATGTTTGCTTGATCTTATCTTTCTGAAGAAATCTAAATCCCCATTTGACTTTTGGAAAGTCTAAAGAATTTTTTGGCAATCAAGCACTCGGTTAGTAAAGGTCTCAGGTTAAAAACAAGTTTTTTTTTAACAACTCAGCAGTTTCGTAGCGTGCTACGAAACAACTGAAGGTGATGATTTCAACTTAAATCAAGCAGTTTTTGAAGCGGGAAAATTTTGAAGGACAGTTGTATACAACGAGAACACCTAAAGTTACAACAGCCAATCAGAATAGCACAAGTAGAAATAAATGGTTTGAATCAAAAAGTGGCATTTTGTCATATCATAAGAGAATTGAAGCATGCATCAGACAATTTGAATGCGTTCTCCCTTTTGTTTTCAAAATAGTGGATGACACATCATCAAATCAGGTTTCATAACAGTAGACAGCACATCACAACGTGGCCACCGTCATATTTTGAGGGATAACAATTAAAAACCGACTTATGAAGATTTGAAGACCATAAAGCCGAGAAGTAAGGATAGTCTCCTAATTTTTCTGGACAGTGGAGAAGGTACAGCGTTCAAGGTCAACATGGAGCATTAAACACCCATCTTAGCTAAACTGAAAGAGAACCAGATGTCAAAGAAAGGAATCATCTTAATTAAGGCTATTATGCATGCAATATAGAGTTAGAGTCATAGTTGATTTAGATCTCTAAAAACTCTAGTCAACACTTTGTTGTATTTATTAAGCAATTAGAGTTTAAGAGTTGTCAGTAATAGAAGTAGTTTTCGAATTCCCCTCATGCTTGAGGAGGAATCTCAATTAGTTAAAATAAGAGCTCTATATATAGCTGAAGCAGCAATGTAATCAGGGTTGGAAATTTTATGGAAAAGCTTGTATTTGGCTTATGTAAGACTCATTTGCAGTAATACATGTTTGACTTTACTTCTCAGGATTCATGAAGGATTTTTTATGTTCAGAATATGTGATGTTGTCCTTTTCTTAATTCTTACAGTGGTATGGATGTATAATCACTCAGAATTCACTGAATGTGCTCTGACTTCCTATATACATTTATAAACTGTGTGGTCCCATATGATTTTATGTTTTGAATGTTTAAATGCTGAATGCCCTGACTTCCATGTAAGGTTGAGTTCATTGTTATATTGAGGTGTTGTTGACTCCATAAGCCCAATGGATAGTTGTTAAATGTGTTTCCACCATTCATATTCTTCATAGTTGTTCTATAAGAGTTAGCCATCTTATCTTTAATCAAAATCATTAATCCATTTAGAGAGAGCCCTCTCAGGCTGAGGAGGCTAAGCCTCAGCCTAAAGTAGGTTTGAAATAGTTACTTGAGGTCTTCCTGGTCTGCAGCCTTCCAGGGTCTGATTTTGAGATAACAAATTGTACCAAGTTTAAGTCAAAAAATAGTATATCTATATATACACTCTCAAA
>APFE031154689.1:154663-166885 GCA_000404065.3 Pinus taeda
TTATAATAATTTTTTTTTTTCATGTTTATAAATGAAATAATATAGTAATAATAATTGACGAATAAGCATATATATATCAACCTTAGGTGGGGAAGGATTGTTTATTTTTATTTTTAAATTACAGGGATAAATTATGGAGGGAATATTCCAAGCATATCTTTTGTCTTAGTCGATGATTGATCGCTGAGGCATAAAGGAGTCTGAATCGTCGAAAAAAATATATTAAAAAGTAAATTTAAAAAAGTAATGGTGTGGTAGCAGAAATATGCCACATGTTGGGTGGAAACTTAAACAGTTTTTGTTCGTGGTTTCCCATCTTTTCTATTGGCCATCACATGTCTTTTCTATTTGCCATCAAATTTTGCGTTACCAATTCTCTGTCTGTAGAGATGCAATTCAATCTAAGGAGAATTTTTTATTATCAACGGAGCTGAGAAGGGGACTAAGGCGCAGTCTCCATGGTTTCTCTTGTCACCTGTGATAACCCCTCGTAATTATGTCAAATCATCCTATTTTTCATCCCTAGTACAGAAGAGGATGGGTGAAATCTTGGTTAGCCAAAGGAAGAGCCGAAGTCTGAGAACCAAAGGGAAAGTCATAAAGGGAGGACCGAAGTCCAAAATATACATCTTTTTTAAGGTAATTACGATAGATTATGAAAATTATAATAAATTTTTCTTTTTTCTCATCTTTATAAATGCAATAATATAATAACAATAATTGATCGATAAACGTATATATATATCAACCTTAGGTGGGGAAGGGTTGTTTACTTTTATTTTTAAATTTTGATCAACGGCCGAGATAAATTATCGAGGGAATATCCCAAACATATCCTTTGTCTTACTCGATGATCGATGACTGAGGAGTAAAGGAGTCTGAACCGTAAAAGAATATATATTAAAAATTAAATTTAAAAATGTAATGGTTTGGTAGCATAAATATGCCACATGTTGGGTGGAAACCCAAACGGTTTTTGTTCATTATTGCCCATCTTTTCTATTAGTCATCACCTGCATTTTCTATTTGTCATCAAATTTTGTGTTACCAATTCTTTGTCTGTAGAGATTCAATTCAATGTAAGGAGAAATTTTGATTATCAATGGAGTCGAGAAGGTGACTGAGGCGGACTCTCCATGCATTCTCTTGGCACCTGTCATACCCTGTCATAATTATGTCAAATGGTCCTAGTTTTCATCCCTAGTACATAAGAAGAAGGGCTAAATCTTGGTTAGCCAAATGAAGAGCCAAAGTCCAAAAATGAAAGGGAAAGTCTAAAAGGCAGGGCCAAAGTCCAAATTCTAAAGGAAGAGTTGAAGTCTGAAAATGAAAGGGAAGGTCAACCATCAAGACCCAATATCAGAACTTCAAAGCAGAAGGAATATCGGGATATACAAGGCTAGAACTAAGGGACCACGGTGGTCTATTCAAAGACAGGCCCAAAATGGAATATCAAAGCAAGAAGAAGGAAGGAAGGTATATCGGGACTTGATATCAGAATCTCGGAGCAATGTAATTTCAGAGGCTAGAGCTTTCGAAGCTTCGGAGTTTCATAACTCCTTTATAATTACAATTCTTTAGAAGCATCGAGGTAGCAAGGAAAAGAGATTTACAAAGGAAATCACATTCGAAACCAAAGACCGGGGACCCTTCTCTCTCTCCTCAAGACAGGACACATGGCAACAGGTGATGCACCCTTAGCAGCTAATGAGGTAGATGGCATTAGCATGACATGGTCATATAGAAGACACGTGGAAATCAATTTCAACATTTTTAGGTGGCCTAGTGGGGCAAATACGTGTGAAACATGTCACTACTCAGGAGGCACCATGTAGAGATGATGGCGTCCACATGAAATCATCCCGGAGGTCAACATTTTGAGGGAAGAGATTTCATAATTCTTGTTTAAATTGTTTTATGGGAAGGTCCTGATATGATGAGAGGGGCTCCAATGTGGATTGAAACATGGTCATGAGAGATCCAAAGAACCCAGAGCGGAGAGAAGGTTTAGCACCTAAGTGCTATGGATCATATCAAGGGTTTGGATATCAGAATTTCAATGCTAATTGATATTTAAAAAATATATGATACTAAGGGGCTCCAATATTGAATCGTGTTTGGTCACCAGGACCCAAAGAACTAAGGGTGCAAACCAGGGCCAAGCACCCAAGTGCTATGGAGAAAATCAGCTATGGAGATATCGGAACTCCGTGGTAAAAGAATTTTGAAAAAGTTACAATGTCTAGGGAGCTTCGACATGGAGAGGCATTTGGTCACAAGGATTCAAAAGAACCAATGGAAGACCATGATTACAGAGGGAAATAGGCCCCTGACAGGAGCCTGAAGGCTTTAGCACCCAATGCACCAAGCCACTGGTCATGACACATGGTTCTATGGCGAAATTGCGATAAGAGTGCTAAGAGAATCAGAATGTTACAATTTCGTAATGTTTCTTGTAAATAGAGTTACAATGGGTGAAGGCTTTGATACTGTAGGACCTAAGTGTTGTACTAGTGGTCATAAGAAGTGGTCCTATGGTGGATAAACAAAAAGGGCTAAGCATAAGGCGGGATAAAGGCATCAAAATTTTGTGTTTTTGTAATGTCATTATAAATAAAGTTACGATGTGTTGCTGCTCCGAAGTTGCATTATAGTAATGTTACAATATGTATTGGGCCTCGATAATGTAGCACAGAGGTAATAAAGGATAGATGAATCCATAGCTAAATTGCAAAACAACCATAGAAAATTTTAGGGGTGAATGTTCGCCCTTTGGCGAAATTAAGGGGTTTTAAATTTTTAGTGGGCGAATATTTTGTATCATAGTACATTTTTACAAATCACCTCAAATAGCCCACCTTATTTTAAGGGAGAGGGTAAAAAAGGTAAATTTAGCCGTTGAAATTAGGAGTTACAACCTTCCATTCGCCCATTTTCAAGAATAGGTTTTATTTAAGTGAATCCTATGGGCCAAAGGCCCAAATACCATATTTATAAAAGAGGTATGGTAAATTAATAAAAGTATAAGTAAATGAGAGGTATGGTAAATAAATAAAGCATTTTTTATATTTACTCCATAAGTCACCTTATATACATGCAAGGGTGTAAACAAATATAAATATAAGTAAAGTGGAGGTATGGTAAATAAATAAAACGTAAAGGTATGGTAAATAAATAAAAATATAAATAAACTAGATGCATGGTAAATAAATAAAACCTCTTTTTATATTTAGTCCATAACCCTCGTTCTATTTATGAAGGCTCAAGGAAGAGGTTTTATTTAAGTGAATCCTATGGACCAAATACCATATTTGTAAAAGAGGTATGGTAAATTAATAAAAATATAAATAAACGAGAGGTATAGTACACAAATAAAACATTTTTTTATATTTACTCCATAAGTCACCTTATATTTACGAACACTCAAAAAATGCGTTATATTTAGGTGAAACCTATGGGAAAAATATTATGGGACAAATACCATGGGCTAGATTATTATTAATACAATGAAAAAAAACATTATTAACCCTAATATTAGTATTAATAAAAATACAAATGGCACATGGTATTGACCCATGGTATTCACCAAAATGGAACATGGTATTGACCCATGGTATTCACCTGGAATGTAGCCTATTTAAATGGGGGAATTAAACCAGCATAGATCCATCTTTACTCTGGATCTACTAACTCCCGAGAGGTATCAAATATCGTGATATGCAAACTAGCATAGAGTGAAAAAATATTTGATCCCTCTCAGGGCTTGGTGGATCAAAGTAAAAATGGATGTTGTAATTTAATGTATGTTAAACATTTTAGCTCCAGGTTTATGATAACCCATTGTAATACCAAGATCTTACAAGATTTTATAATTGAGTAAAATATTGGCCATGCCTGGTGAGAGATTCGCCAAAAAATTATATATACATATTATATTATTGATAAAATGGCCTTCCATTTTTCCCATATACCATGGAGATTCGCCCATTTATTATACTTATAAATTTAGGGGGGGTTCTTAAAATTTTCCTTGAGAACAACCCCACTCCACCACATCAAACCATGACCAGCTCCAAAGAGGGATATTCCAAGTAGTTAGAGGGAGAGAATGACAGGTGAAATGGCAAATAACTGCGGGAGGGATACCATGACAGAGGCATGGCTAGATCATCAATCCACCACTAATCCATATATTGCAGTTTGAGTCCACCTAACAAAATCAGGGTAATCAACATTGAGATATTATTTTGTGTCAATCATGACACCTCCTGTTTGTCATGTTTGGTTAATTTTTGCATTTTTAAGAAAATAATCGAGTTAGTTAGGTAATCATTAGAACAGTTAGGCTAGTCACACGCTTAAACAACTATATCATTTTCATATATTTTGTAAGTTGTCCCTATTTTGCTTTCTCCCTATAAAAGGGAAGATGAAACTCATTGGAAAGGTTCCAAATTATCTTCTTAGTGGTTCTAAATTCTGTCTTTTCAGTGATTCTGAATTCTATTTTTAGGGAGAGGTTCCAAGTTTTGGTTGAATTTCCTGTTCTTGAGGTGGCAATTGTTCTACAAATTTCACCAATTTGAGCATGTGATTTGGACACCATTTTTGAATATTTATGAAGAATATATGGTGATTCCAAGCATAGGAATGTGTAGTATGTTTTCTTCCTCTGTAATTCACTTCATGTGTGTTTCTCTTCATTAGAAATTGTGTAAGTTGTAGCTAATAGATTCACTCATAAATCATAGATTTATTATGTTATGTTGTAGCAGAAAATATTTGTGAGATTGCAGATTTACTATGTTATATTGTAGCAGAAAGTACCTATGAAATATTGAGTTGGAAACCTTAAAATGTGCTCCATAATTTTTGCACTTCATTCCCTCATTTTTTCATGATTCTACTGGGATTCACTGCTTACGATTTTGGGTTTGTTCAAGCCTTTGTACTAAGTTCCTTCCTTATTTTTCTACTTCCCATCTTTACTGCAACGATAAATTAAGTTGCATTTATTGTGTGTAGGCCACCAAAATGAAGTTTTACTCTTGGGATGTTCTATATTGTTTATGTGTATGTTTGAATTTGCCTCTCCTAAGGGTAATTGAACTAGATTTAAAATCATTTTACATTTATCTCTTGAGCAACAATGAATTATCTTCAAGAGACACTAAGATCTCCTAGGCACTAACCTCTCCTCAATTGAGGGTTGTCTCTAGAAGCTACAACATCTTCCTTTGTGCAAGTGAGGTGGAGTCTCCATGGGTTCTCTCGAGCAAATTCACGTTGTGAGTCGAGCGAGATAATCTCTTTATCATCCTCCTTATCAATTTGCTAAATATTTATTATAGAGTAGAGTTAATTTGTGTATATATTTTATCCCATAGTTTCCCATTTTGTACATATATTTATATTACAATTTTTCTTGGAGCAAATTGATGATAACAAGGCCAGTGCAGATTGCAATAAAAGAGAGAGTTGTTTAGATTAAACCCTTTATTTTATGATCAACAAATTTATGCACATATACACTAAATTATCGCCAATTTTTTTTTGAGCAAGGCAAATTTGACACTGAAATTTGTTATGTGTAGTTTTGCTACTTACTAATGTCAAGATTATCATATATCAGTTGTGAGAAGTATGTACCCAGTTAACGCGATAAAACCATTCAAATTATTTGATCTCAAATATTGAAATCATATTGAAATTATTTCAAATTATTTGAAAACATTTTTTTCTTTTCTGCTAAACAATTTGGTAGCCGACAAAAAAAAAAGAAAAATTGTACCAATTTTTTTTTTAATAAATGACATTGCAGGCTACAAGTGGAAAATAATTTGTAAATTCCCCTTTTGTTTCAAAAAATAAAATAAAATCACCTGCAATTTCAAAGATTTTTCAAACTTCGCATAGAATATCAAGTATCGGATGTTCATTAAAACACATATTCAACGTGCAAGAAACTGTAACACAGTGGAAAAACATTTCGCCCACAAAGAGTGCAAAAATTTATAGTGTTGGCTACTGTTGTCGCTTTTTCTAGCACCTGTAGCACAAGTGCTTCAGGAGATATAGAAAGCTTCCTAGAGACAGTGTCTGGGTTGATTGTAGACCAGTGCCTAGGACATCTTAAAGAGAGGAGTGCTTTGGAATATTATCAATGGGGCTTTCTGCTTCACTCTAATTGTCATGTAGTTTGAAAAGATAATAAAAGGGGTTTGGTTCAATAGGCCTTCATCAAGGAAAACTCAAGCCAATACATGGATCCCAATGCTCAGGGGGTAAAACAAGCCAATCTCAAAGAGAAATGTCTAGTTCTAGTGGTTAACACACAACAATAAGCAACTTAATATTGGAGTTGTAGTAAAATTAAGAGGAGGAGATAAAGGAAGGAATTCGATGCATAGGGCTGGGAATAATACATTGTCTTAAGCAACATTATTTCGGTAGAAAAAATGGAAAGCTAATTAAGGTCCCAAGAACTATACATCATGAATACATCTGTTACTAATTAGCATATGTAAATTTTTTCTCATAGAGGTACTGTAGGCTATTGAATAAGACAAGTAAATCTGTAAGTACCACAAGTATTGTTACCGCTTAGTAGAAAAATATACAACCATGAATAAGAGTGCAACTGACAACTTCATTACACTATTTCAGAGGGAGAAAAACATGCATGAAGTGATAAACAAAGGGGAAACATACTACACATTGCTCTAATTAGAATCATCAACGAGTTTCACTCATCCTTCAAAATGAGTCCAATTCACCAGTCCATTTAAATTTAGCAATACATCACTCAAGTCCCTTTTAAACATGCAGATAGAGCCAAAATTGGAATCACAAAATTCGGACCCCTCAGGTGCAGAATTTTGGAACCCTCTATTAAAAGTTTCTTCCCTCTATTTATAAGGTGAGGGGGGAGCTTTGAATTAACAATTACAAAATATCTCAGCTAAGGACCAATTGTCTGATTGACTAACTATCTCGGTGTGTGACATCCTGTTGTCCAAAATGATTCCCAAGGATTTGATTCCTTTCTTGAAAATGCACGAAAGTTACATAATAATAGAAAATGGAAAACAGAAAGATGATGGAGGAAGTATCCCTATGCCATTTTTGAGCTTTCCCCTAATCAGGACACCTTTTTTCCTTGATGTACTTCTCCTGGTGCTTGGCTAGTCCCTGTTACTTTCGTCTTAGCTTCCTAACTTCACCACTCTTTGGAGTTGGTAGCGATCAACTGTGTTTCTTTGCCATGGAGTAGAAGCGGAGGTTTTCTTGGCAGTCCTTCATAGTATGACTGAGTGGAGCTCCATGCTGAGCCATTAATTTTTTTTGAGTCCCATATCTCCATTTACTCTCTGAATTCGTTCAAGCGAAGAAGTCAAATTCATTGTTGTCTAGGGTTTCTTGTTATAAAGGCTTCCACGGGATCAACCCATATCAATTTCCCAATGCTCCATGCCTTCATTCAATGCATCAACTACCGAAACATACACATTAAAAGCTTTGTACCATACTATCAGAACATCACTACATTGGGACTTTTAATCTTAAAACATTACAAAATAGTGAGCTTCAATGTCCCTTGGCCCCATTTGGTTTAGTGCATTATTGCAGTTCTCATCATACGACCAGAGGCCATGACCAGGAGCTTAGCCTTAAGGAGCTAAGGCTTTTAGACTCTTGTCAGGGCTATCGTTCATTTGTAAACTATTCTTTGCCCCTTGTTCATGAAGTCCTTCTTGACTGTGTACTAACCCACATATCCAAGCTCCTTCGTCGGTGATTTCAAATCAGGGATTGAAGTTGGAGTGATGTGATATCATGTTTCATCGATCGTCGATCACTAATCACCTTCCACACTTAGCCCTTAGTTCTTTGGCTCTTTATGTGACTGTGGGCCAATGCCTATATCGGAACCCCTTTATCAGAGGATCGTAATCAGAGTTTTTACTATGGAGTTGTGACAATTCTCATCCTCTGATCATCGATCGTTGATGTGACATCATCTTTTGCCATGTGTCACCTTGTTGGTAGTGACACAATCCACCTTGTTTTGGCCCCTTATGACCCTCAAAATGTTGAATCTTCATGTCATGTGTCCACTGTACTGCAATGTCATGCTGATGTTAGCTACTCGATGTCCCTTGTTGGAACCAATCATGTGCCACACTTCCCATTGGAGGAGAGAGAAAAGGCCCGGTCCTACTCTAGTTTTGTGAGGAAATCCTTTGTTAATTTGCATTAGGTCCTCCTTGGCACTTTAATGCTAAAGGAACAAACCTCGGTGATTTTAATCGCAATCATAACCTTATGCGGTATTACAGCTTTAAAATGTTGTCACTTATTCGATTTCCGATTGCGATGTGCTGATCTCTTGATTATTTGATGCCTTGGACCTCTGATATCTCGGATCACCGATATGTTGGGACTTTAGATATGCTAATATTGCTGATTTTTGGGATCATCGATATGTTATGACTTCTAATATGCCGGGATCGCCAATTTGTTGGAATGCCGATTGCCGAGACCCGGGATTTTACCCTTAAGCATTTTCTCCTTGTCTTCTCTTTTTTCAATTGTAACTTCAATCTGCTCTAACTTTTGATTCCAGAGTCCATTTGAGGAGTTCCATATACCATTAGAAATCTAATTATGAGAACTATGCATTGGAGGGGTTTTGATCTAGCTTTGAGGGATTATGTGGCATGGGAGATGGCTACAAACTCTTCTGTTCTTTTGTACTTTGGTTAGCTGGAAACAAATTCTGCAGTGAGTGACAAAATTGTCTCCAACTAGTGACATTGCCTTGCTCACAAGGTGCTGAGAACCTGTAGATCGGTCACCTTCACCATTGCATTGAGTCAAAAATTATAACTCACTTATACAACTAGAAAATTTCCATGCAACTTTGTTTGCAGAGAGTCCTTTCCTCATCAAGATGAAATGTTAAAATATAAACTCTAACAACTGGAAATTAAATGTTCATCTAGTGAGATTATTTATATACAAATCGTATTTATGTATAAGGCATCAATTCACCTAAGTGAGTTCAACCCTCCAATGGAACTATGTCAGCATTTGGGTGTTGGACCAAATGCCTCCCTATTGTTGAAATTAAAAAAATAAAATAACCATGCACCATGAAAAATCATCAAACAAAAAACTTGATGCATACTCCAGAAACAACCTTTGTTGTTGACCTAAGATTTTGGTTATGTAATCAGCTACAGGGTCATAGAACAAACAAGAAAAATTTGCAGCTACCTTATTTTCATGAAAATTCTATTGACCAATATCTTCTTGGTCAGCATAGCCACAAATACTATTTAAATCCCCAGCTTTAGATTTTTCAAGAAAAACTTGTTGTTGATCTTTTACTGCCCATTTTTCAATGGTCCAACCCTCTTGGAAATTCGTAATAGAGTCTTCAATTATGAACTATAAGATTCATAGACTAGAGGACCTACTGAGAATTCTTGGTAGGAACCTTTCTATAATAGGTAATCATACACACTGCTTGGTCCTTCAACTTCAGGATCTTCTTGAAAGATTTGTTCCTGGAAGCCTTCTCCCCACTTACTAGTAAACAAATCTATTTGAACATTCGTAATCACCTAATCCTTCTCTGAATCGTATGGATCTTGGAGGAGATTGAAATTTAGATAGTGGATTCTCCAGGATGTTTACCATATGATTGAAATTCATATGGTGGAGTCAACAAGGTGAGAGATCTTCAACCCACATTTCCCCTGCTTACCTGACACACGGAATGTAAAAAATTGTCGTACCCAAGGAAAAATATTCTGATTTGTTCCTCGGAAATGGTACCAGAAAGATGTTGTCACTTTTTCTAGTACCTGTAGCACAATTGCTTTAGGAGATATAGAAATCTTCCTAGAGACAACCTCTAGGTTGATTATAGACCAATGCCTAGGACATCTTAAAGAGAGGATTTCTTTTGAAGATTATCAATGGGGCTTTCTGCTACACTCCAATTGTCACGTAGTTTGAAAAGATAATAAAGGGGGCTTGGTTCAATAGGCCTTCATCAAGGTAAACTCAAGGCAATACATGGATCCAAATGTTCAGGGCATAAAACGAGCCAATCTCAAAGAAAAATGTCTGGTTCTGTTGGCTGACAAACAACAATAGGTAACTTAATATTGGATTTGTGGTAAAATGAAGAGGATGAGAGAAAGGAAGGAATATGATGAATAGGGCTAGGAATAATACAAAATCATAAACAACAATACTTCGACAGATAATGGAATACTGAAGAGGTGGAATGGCAGAAACAATGGAGCGCTAATTAAGGTCCCAAGATATATACATCATGAACACATTTGTTACTACTTATCATATGTAAATATGTGCTCATACAGGTACTGTAGGCTATCGAATAACACAAGTAAATATGTAATTACCATAGGTACTATTACTACTTAGCAGCAAAATATACAACCATGAATAAGAGTGAAACTGACAACTTCATTACACTATTTCAGAGGGAGAAAAAAATACATGAAGTGATAAACAAAGGGGAAACATACTTCACATTTCTCTAATTGGAATCACAAAAGAGTTCCATTCATCCTTAAAAATGAGTCAAATTCACCAGTCCATTTACATTTAGCAATACATATCTCTGTAGTTTATGGAGGTTACAAAACAAGAAAGAAATGAAACCGACAGGAAACTGAATACAACCACACAAGTAATAACTTAGGATTTAAGTGGTAAAACCCTAACAGAATGTC
The DNA here is from genome assembly GCA_000404065.3 of Pinus taeda. NCBI lineage: Eukaryota > Viridiplantae > Streptophyta > Pinopsida > Pinales > Pinaceae > Pinus > Pinus taeda. The sequence continues at coordinate 165,436 of APFE031154689.1, forward strand.
AAGGAAACATCCACGGGGCAAGGGATTGGAATCTCTATTCGATCAATAAAATTTTCCTTACAATAGTTCAGGCATTCATCAATTTTATATGAGCCTCCTCAGTTACATAACCGATGTTTCAGTATAAAACTAACTTGTTAATAACTAATACATTTTACCCAAATTTACATAATTAGTTGTCAATTTCCAACAAACTCCACCTTGACAACAATTTTCCTAATCCCTTGCCCATGCCCATTCATCATATTTTCTGCAAGCCAAGAGAAGCTAAACACCATCGCGACTTCTCTATAGTAACTGGCTTTGTGAATATGTTTGCACAATTCTCTCTCATATGGACCTTTTGAAGAGCTATTTTTCTGTCATCGATCACATGTCTCAGAAAATGATACCTTACATCAATGTGCTTGGTTCTACTGTGATAAGCAGGATTTATAGCCAAGTGAATAGCACTTTCACTGTCACAAAGTACATTAATTTTCTCCCGTGTCCTTCCAATCTCATCAAGTAGACCCTTTAACTAGATTTCTTCTTTACTGGCATCTGAAGCAGTTATATATTCTGCTTCGGTAGTGCACAACGCAATTGTTTCTTGAAGCTTTGACATGCAACTAATTGCTCCACCTGCAAGAGTAAAGACATAACCTGTAGTAGATCTTTTTTCCAAATCACCTGCATAATCAACATCTACATATCCGCAGACTAACCCTTCACTACCATTAAAGATGATGCAATGGTCACTTGTGCCTCTCAGATATTGAAGCACCCATTTCACTGCTCACTAATGTTCTTCACCTGGATTTGCCATGAACCTGCTGACAACTCAAACTGCATGTGAAATGTCAGGTCTTGTAGATACCATTGTTGGCATTATGGCTAAAGTGTTGTACTTGATGGCAACACCCATGGCATGGCTCTCAATATGATGAGAATTAAAAAGTCTATTCATGTGGAGAAACGTTCACGGAATTTTATGCAAAGAAAAGTTTATTTCATGTGGGAAAACTTACCTTTGGTCCATGGTAGTTAGTCCTTGGAATTTGAACCTATGGTTTTTGGACCATGGCATCTCGACAGACGTGTTGATCCCTAGTATTGAGTTGATGGTATTGGTTTGTTATGGTTTTGGCCCATGGTATTGTTTTATTTTATTATTATTATTGAGCCCCATGATCCATGATTTGAGGAAGAGCTTGCCTATATAAAGCAAAGGAGATCATTTGTCTTAGGCAAGCTTTTGGGTTGAATATCTTAAGATCTGATATATTGGGTTATTTTTTCAAAAGCTCGATCTATATGAAAGTGAAGTGGAAATCGAATCTGTGAAGGGTGATCTCTCGAGCGTTGCAGCTGCAGAAGCGCAGGAGGCGCCGCAGGAAGTCGCCGCAGGAGGCACCGCAGGAGTCGCCGCAGGAGGCGCCGCAGGAGGCGCCGTAGGAGTCGCCGCAGG
>APFE031154689.1:196835-208237 GCA_000404065.3 Pinus taeda
AAGCAACCAATCATTTTTCTAAGAAGCAAGTGAAGCATTAAATAAATCTTCATTTACTCCAATATTACATTGTGCCACAACATAGTGAGTGGATTCAGGTGCTTTACCTTTTTCTGTATCATCAATTTTACCTTTCTGTTGTTTTCTTTGCTGCTCAATTTTGTCCCATGGTAGCTTACATGTAGAGGCATCATGTGATCCATTTCTTTTGCAGCGTATGCAGTGTAAATCTGCTTTTTCTCCTTGAGAGTGTCTGCCCCCTTGCCTCTGAAATATCTTCCTCTTCCTCTTCAACCACCTCTTCCTCTTGAAGAATCTTGAGCAGTATGCTTTTCTTTATGAGCAAGGCACACAGCTTCTTCAGAAGATTCAGGGGCTGTCTTCTTTCCAAAAGTTTTCTCTCTTTTAGCAAACTTTTTCACAAGAGAGTCAAAGGTGATATCTTTGAGATTTCCATTTGCTTGCAATGACACAAGATAATTAGAGTAAGTAGGATAAAGTGCCTTGAGAAAAGAGATAAGAGGAATACCCAATTCAACCTTAGTGGATTTGATATCATTCATTATAGACTTTACTTCAGATGCAAGAGCAAGAGGATCATTATTTTGCAGTTCAAGAGTGAAGAGTTTAATCATGAGTTGAACAACTTCAAGTGTAGAATGTGAGTCATAGAGTTATTTAAGCTTTTGTAAGGCTTCAAACGCAGTTGAAAATGTCAAAATATGGCGACTCACCTCTTCATTTACAGATGTTGCGATTAATGCATAAGATTTTCTGTTCTTGTTTTCCCAAATGACGAGCTCTTTGTCAGAGGTAGGCTATTCTGGCTCTTTGTCTTCGTCTCCAACACACACTCCTTTTCACAACTCATTGAAAACGAGGGTGTGTTTTTATCATCCGGGACCACTCAGGATAGTTCTCCTTGCTAGTGAGAACTAATCCCACAATAGATATGATTTAATGCATACTATAAAAAATACTTCTACTGATAGAAAAATACTTCTGCCAATATACAATAAAATTGTACTTCTGGTGGTAATTTTTAAAAAATTACAATTCAAAGGGGCATTCTCTCCATATAAGGCTTTGTACTATCTTTGTCTTTAATGTTAAGGATGAAACTAGCAATAATAAATGAAAATTGATTATTAGAAAACATTTCCCATATAAATATTTAGATCAGCTATGCACTCTCAAAAAATTTCAAATCTCTTCCTCATCAAATTTTTTTCTTTTTTTGCAAGTTATAACAGATAGTAATTAGCCCCAAAGTATGGAAAAAATTGCTTCATAATTTGCCAATTCTCTCTGTCTGATACCACAAGAATACTTATGGAAGCAGCGTTCTTCAAAACAGGAGTAGTGCTCTTCAAAACAGTTCAACATAGCGTTATGAAATACTTATGGAAGTGAGCAACATTCAAAACAATGGAATAGCGTTCTTCAAAAAAGGAGCAACGTTATCCAAAAAAGTTCAACGTAATGTTTTGAAATACTTATGGAAGGGAGAAACGTTCAAAACAACAGAGCAACTTCAATGGCAAGGAAAATCTATTTGAGAAAGGGTATCAGAGTTGGAGCTTTTTGTAAAATTTATGGCGGTCATAAAAGCAGTGGATCTATTGCTTGACATGTAATACAACAATTAGAGATGATGAATATTGTTGGGATGGATCCCAACGGTGGACGATGTATCACATCTAGTGGTCAGAGAGATCTTGATCAGGTTGCTGGTCGTATTGCGTTAAAGCAATGGAGAAGTGTTAAAACCAAGACAACGTTAAAACTTGGGACAACATATATGGGAGCAACATTAAAACTTGAAGCATATGCCAACGCCAACCTTTAATCTATGTAGCACAAATTTAAAAAAAAACTCAACACTCATACCATGGATACTTGCCTGTTGCTCTATGCAAACTGTGCGCTTATGGTGCTGGTTGTAGGCGACACCAGGAGCTGGGCGTTCTTTGTCAGTGCAAGAGACATTACACCCAAAAAAAGTGCAAACAATGATTAGAGAGCGTAGGGACGACAATTATGAACAACCCAGGGAGCGCAAAGGGCATAGGCAGTGGTTATGGCAGAGAAAATTGATGCAAGGAGTTACAACTAATTTTAGGGACTGAGGACCTGTGCTCTGATATTATGTCAGGTCAGGCAGTAACTCCTCAAATCAAAATTGATTCATATATCTTATTCCTTTAGGTAGGTCTTCATTATATACATGAGGGAGAGATTGTTCACTTCATCTCTCGATGACTATTCATATTACTTATTTATTTATTTACATTATATTCACCCAATCCTGATGATTAGGTGTCAACAGGAATGAAGTTTGACTGTAGTTGACTGCAAAATTTGACTGGGATGATTCGACTTTTTATTGGGCTAATCTATTTTATTTCTATACTTCCCATCTATGCTAAACTATTGAATAATAATAAGAAGATTTGATCAAAGGGTTCTTCCCACATTGGGGATTTTCCCCAGCATCCACCAATCTAGTGTCCTCTTGTCTTGGTTTGTCTTCTACATTTTTTTTTTGTTCTATTTGCATTTACTGTCAATTTGATTAATGGTTAATGTGATTGCTACTGGAAATAATTGGAAATTGTTATTGGATTGCTAAAGGAACATTGAAGTAAAATTTTCTAAGCATAGAACATACCATTGTTATCTAAAATTAACATGGTATGAGAGCCCAGGTGAGGACAAATCCCAAGCAAGAGTGAGAAAAGCAATCATTAAGGGAAGTTGTTGGACAAAAAATTGGAGCTAGCCTGAATGACGACTATATTCTACTTCAAATCCGAGGACCAACTCAAGGACAAATATGACTATCCTGCATGGAATATGTCTCTAGATTTGACTTTGGAAGAGAAAGATGCTATGGACTATACCAAAGGAAGAGTAGTGTAACCTCCTTCAAATGCACCTGCTACTGCAAAAATAAAGTACAAGAAAGGTGAGGTCAAAGCTAAGAAGATTATTGTAGACTCCATTCACAAGCCTTTGGTTTCCTATATTTCTGATTTGGAAACATATAAGGAGATGTATGATAAGATGGTTGGGATGTTCAAAGTAAACAATGTAAATCAAGTCCTCTTTCTCAAGAGCAAGTTGAAAGACATCAAGATGGAGAGAGGAGAGTCCATTCAATGCTACTTCATGAGGATTGCCAAAATCAAGAATGATCTATTATCTATTGGATAAGTTGTTGGTGGTATGGAACTCACTCTTATTGAACTTGGAGGTATTACAAGAGAATAGGATATGTTTAACACCACAATCCTCAACAATGACAGGATTTTGGGTTTTGATGAATTATTGACTAGATGCATACAAGACGATATAAGGATAAGGGAAAGAGATAAACCCTCAAATGCAAATAATCCTACTACTTTCTCTCCTCATGCCAAAAGGAAGAACAATGCTGGTCCAAGAAGACAAGGTCAAGGATTTAAGCCGAGATTCAAAAAAGGAAGAAAAGGATGATTGTTCAATTGCAACATGTTTGGCCACTATGCTAGAGAGTGTCCTCACAAGAAGGATACTCCAAGGGATGATGACAACAACAACCAGGACAACTACAAAGGTAATGGAAATCAAAGGAACAACGAGTTCAACAACAAAGGAAAGTGGAATTCTTCCATTTCTCTCTATGGAATGTCCTCCCAAAAGATCGAGAAACTACAGGTATGAGGAAACTAATGTTATAGATATTTTGATCTTCTTCCCTCACCACTACCTCTCCTCCGGATACATTAGATCATTGGTTGAATGATAGTGGTGCCTCAAGGCACTTTAATGGGTACAAGGAGGTCCTCTCAAATTTGATTGAAAAGAAGATAAATTTGGAGATCATACTTGGAGACAATGCAACCTAACCTGTGAAAGGGATATGGACTGTCACTCTTAACTTAAATCAATGTAAAACCCTTCATCTACAAGAAGTATTGTATGTACTTGATTTGAAAAAGAACCTGGTATCTATTTTTGTGATGGAGAATAAAGGTTTCAAGGTGACATTCGTTGATGGGAAGGTATGTGTTTGGAAAAGGAACCCGAAAGATGCATTTACACTTGGATTTATGGTTGAAGGTCTCTATTAGGTTATAGGAAGTCTTTTGGGAGCTATGACTTGTGATACATCTCTTCAATCCAAATTATGGCACCAAATATTTGCTCACCTTCATTACAAAGCCTTACCTGATGTAAGGAAGATGGTCACAGGTATGCTTGAATTCAACATAGATCATGAAGGCATTTATCAGGGTTGTGTAGTGGGAAAAAACACAAGGGGGCCATTCCCTTCAAGTGAAAATCAAACTATTGATATTCTTCAATTGGCCCATTCTGATCTATCATGTATGTTTCTTATAACATCCTTAGGAGGATACTTGAACTACGCAATTTTTGTGGATGAATTCTCTTGCAAAACATGGATATATTTCTTGAAGAAAAATGACAAAGTGTTCAATTGCTTCCACTCTTTCAAAGCCTTGGTCGAGAATCGAACAGGGAAGAAGATCAAAATATTGAGGACCGATAATGGAATGGAATATGAGTCAAATGAATTCAATGACTATTGTAGAGAAGCTAGCATTAGGAGGGATACCACTACTACATATACTCATGAGAAAAATGGAGTTGCTAAAAAGAAGAATTGAACAATCATAGAAGCTACCCATACTATGCTTCATGACCAAGGCCTACCAGAGTTCTTATGGGGAGAAGCTGCCAATACCGCAGTATAAGTTCAAAATAGGTGCTTGCATAAAAAATTTGACTTCAAGAAACCCGAAGAATTTTCCACTGGTAAGAAACTTGATGTTTCTCATTTTATAAGTTTTTGTTGTCCCGTATATTTTCATGAACCGAAAGAGAAAAGAAACAAGCTAGATGCATTGGAGAAGAAAGGAACTTTTGTGGACTACATTGAAACTTCAAAGACATATAAAATCTATGTGTCTGGTCAAAGAGCAGTGGAAATAAGTCATGGTGTCACCTTTGATTGAGATTCTACACTTGGGAAAGTCAAATATCTTCCTATCCCTAGGAAGGACAATTTTGATGATGTAGGAAAGAAGGATGGATCTCCAACATATGATCTGATGCCTTATGTTGAAGACCTGATGGATCCCATTGATCCACCTCCTCATGAGTCCTTTACCTTAAGGAAAATACCTTTGTAGCTCAAAGATACTCTTGAAGATGTTGAAAGACATGCTGTACCAAGGGGGAAATTTTGTGAAAGAAAGAAGCCGAACAGGTACCAAGGGTACTTACCTGCTATGAATACCATTGTTCACTCTGAGCCATGTACGTTTGAAAAATATGTGAAGAACCAAGTTTGGAAGGATGCAATGAATGAGGAATATGAATTGATCATGAAGAATGATGTCTGTGATGTGGGTCCTATACCCAAGGACAAGTAAGTGGTCACTTCAAGATGGCTTTACAAAATGAAACATGGAGCTAATGTGAGTGCTGAAAAGTTCAAGGCCACGTTCATTGCTCAAGGCTTCTCTCAAATGGAAGGAGTGGAAAGTGATGATATATTTTCACCATTTGCTTGATACACTACTATATAATCCATAATTACTCTTGCTTCCTCTCAAGGATGGAGTGTACACCAAATGGATGTCAAAACTGCTTTCTTGCATGGCTTTTTTAAGGAGGAAGTCTATGTAGAGCAAGCTGAGGGGTTTGAAGTTTAAGACCGAAAGACACATGTATGTAGGTTGAAGAAAGCACTCTATGGGTTGAAGATAGCCCTTAAGGCTTGATATGAAAGGATGGATAGCTACATTTTGAAGCTGGGTTTTACAAGGAGTGAAGCTGACCGGAACCTATACTTTAAGGTTGAAAAGAACAAGCCTCTCATTATGGTTCTTTATGTGGATGAACTTTTTCTGATAGGTGTAGAACCTCTCATTTATAATTGGAAGAGGGAGTTGGCTTTTGAATTCGAGATGAAGGACCTAGGCTTGATGTACTACTTCCTAGGCATGGAGGTCTAGCAAAATCTAGGTGAGAATTTCCTTTCTTAAGGAAAATACATTATGAAGCTACTCAAGACATGTGGGATGGTGGAATTCAAGTCTGTGTCTACTTCGACGGATGTTAGTGTCAACAAGCTATGTAGAAGTGTTGTTGGGCCTGCATTAGAAAATAATTCTAAGTATTGATAGCTTGTGGTGGCCCTGATGTTCTTGGTAAACTCTTGTTCAGACATATGCTTCATTGTGAATATATTGAGTCAATTTATGGTCGAGCCTCATCATATACATTGCATTGTTGCCAAGAATCTCTTAAAATATATCCATGGCACAATCAACTATGGTTTGAGATACATTACCAATAATTTGAGGTTACATGGATATACAGATGTTGACTGGGCTCATAGTGTGGTGGATCATAAGAGCACATCTAGGTGTTACTTGTCTTTGGGGTCTGATTCTATATCTTGGATGAGAAGGAACCAAAAATTGGTTACTCTAAGCATTGCCAAGGCCGAATACATTGCTACTAGTATGGCCTATTATGAAGTTATTTGGTTAAGGAAGCTCTTCAGTGAGCTATTTGAGCACATGCTAGATACCATTGTGATCTTTTGCAATAACCAAAGTGGGATTTTCCTTTCAAGGAATTTCATGTTCCACGACCACTCCAATCACATTGATATTTGTTACCACTTATTCGGGATATGGTACAATGAGGAGCAATAAGGCTCTATCACATCAAGATGGATGAGAAGATCCCAGACATTCTCGTGAAGCACTTATGCAAGGTCAAATTCTTAGACTTCCGTGAGGTACTTGGAGTTGTAGAAAGACCCTCCTATAAGGGTCCCGCATGAGTTGGACACTGAGCTATGGGAGCTCATGGAGGCTTGGGGTACTTGGAGCTATGAACGACCATAGGGTGAGTGGTTCACCTTCCCCTAGTGGTGCGCTATGTAGAGGGTGAGTGGTTAATCTTCCCCTGTAATACTCCATGATGGTTGACATGTGTGTAGGGTGAGTGGTTCCCCTCCCCTATGATTGACATACACATAGGATGAGTGGTTCACCTTCTCTAATGGCATATGAACAGGATGAGTGGTTCACCTTCTCTTGCTGATGCACTAGCATCTATCCTATCCATGGAGTCCCAGACTCATGGGAAGTACCTCTATGTTGGCCAATGAGTTGGGAAAATTGGTTAGGGACACATAGCACTACTGAAGAATGCATCATGTATTGTCGTAATCCCTATGAATGTGATACATGGTGTTCAACAACTTGATCGGGGATCATTTGAGGTTCTACCTTTGGACCGACTTTTGTCAGTGGAGAGTGGTAAGGTCACGTGACTCACTCTTGAACAATTTTCTTCATTATTACTTCATGGTTTAGTAGAGCAAAGCATAGATGGTACATGATGACAAGATGGAATGATAATGACAGATGGATTGGCAGGTGGAATTCTCCCTAGTTGATCGAGAGTGTTAAAACTGGAAATTAGGGCCAAATTCCTCCTCGGGACGACTCATTTGATGGAGATGGTGACTGCATTGGATTCCTGTTTTTGAGAGGTCCAAGATTGATATAAATATTATCTCATTCAAACAAGCAGAAGTGTGACTTTGAATTATGACCACACATGTGCAAATTGTTCAAGTCAACCTCAAGTTAATGTAGGTTCAAGAAGCCTAATGGATCTGTCTCTTCACCCGAAATAAAGTTTATAAATAGAAGAGACCTCACACCTCATTTGCACGTCCATCAATCACACATTCTTCTCTCTCCCTTCATCAGATTTGTTCGTACAGCTTGTGATGCCTCTCTCTCACACACACATGTAGCAAGGAGGACGATTTTATGGGCAGAAAATTACAGGTCGAATTTCAGACATGAGGACCAACGTTGACAAGTGTTGACTAAGGATATTTTGAGCTATTTTTACTGTAGTTTTGAGGGAATATTTTCGATTTCTTTAGGCCGCGTTGACGGGAACAAAAATTGAGGATTTTGGAGTTGTTTGACCTCCATTGACCGTGGGCTTGTTTGACTGTAGAGCTATCCACAGGTTGACCGAGTTTGACTAGAGCTTTTGTGATTGATTTTTTGTTGACTTTGACCACTAATGAAGGCCAAATTTGACTTCCTTTGACCGAGATTCAAAGGAGGTTTTAATATTGTTTTGACTAAAGTTAACTTTCTGGTTAGGGATGAAGTTTGTTTGCAGTTGACTGCAAAATTTGACAGGGCTGATTTGACTTTGTATTGGGCTAGTCTATTTGACTTTTACACTCTCTCTCTGCTGAACGACTAAATAATAATATGAAGATTTGATCAAAAAGTTTTCCTCAAATTGGGGGTTTTCCCTAACATCTACCAAATCTAATGTCCCCTTGTCTTGACTTGTCTTCTGCATTTGTTTTATGTTCTATCCGCATTTACTATCAATATGATTAATAGTTAGTATGATTGCTACTGGAAATAATTTGAAATTATTATTAAGCTATTAAAATAACATTAAAGTAAATTTTACTAACATAAAATATATCATTGTTATCTAAAATTAACAGGATGGTTCCACCACCCTAACATTTTTAATTTTAGAAATAGATTTTGAATATAATTTTCATAGCATGGTCAGCTTTAATAACTCTGGTCTGAACCGCTGTGAAATATTGCACATGACTTGAATGAACTAACCAATTATCATATTTTGAATATCGGTATGTGTCCACCAATGAGGCCGACTGTCCTTTTAAAATCTCTGTACTACCAGAATATAAGGATGGTGGGTTGCAACCCGGTAATGTTATAAAAAAGTTGCTCAATCACTCACCCTTCATCAAAATATTTGGTTTCTTTTCCATATTTTGAATGTCGATTATTATCCAGTTCTAGATATTTAAAAAAATATATTGTTTTTAAAACCTAAAATATATTGTTTTTCTATTGGTTTATTTAAATTCTATATTTATAAAGTGGAAATCAAGTTGTCTTTTTTGTATAGGCTTAATTTAATTGTATATTTAGAAAGTGGCAACGAGTTTGAGAAAAATAATGGGAAAGTGTTATAAAATTTAGAAATGTTGCAATGTATTAGAATTGAAAATTTATTTGTTTTGTTTTGTTTTTTCCTGAGAAAAATTTATTTGTTTTGTTTTGTTTTTTTCCCGAGTTTAAAAAAATAGGTCTGTGAATATTTATATAATATTAATCGTTTTTTATTTTCTAACTTATTCTATCAAGATGAAAAAATAACCTTCATTCAATTTTACTAAAAAGAAATGGAGTTTCTCGTAACATTTAAAAATGTAACCAGAACTGTAAATTTGAATGGGTTGCATATTTCTATATTGATATTTGGAGGATTTGTTTATATTTATTATCTATTTGTTTTTTTTTTTAATTCCTTTTACTACATTTCATCGTATAGATATAAGTATATAGCAAACGGCATTTTCAATCCAGACTTCTTTTAATATTAATTTTATACCTTAAATCAAATATTAAAATATAAAATAAATTAATTAATAAAATTTGATGATAAGAGTTTACTCATTGATTGTATGTTAGAGGCATTTTGTTACGAAAGTTGTTGCATTATATAAATTTATTGGAATTAATTTTTAAAGTTACTTGCATTACATTATTTTTCTTTATCGCAGGTCAATATATTTAAACATTAAAGTATTGACAAACCACAAAAGAGAAACATAAGCCTTTGAAAAACCACAAAAGAGAAACATAAACAAACGTACCCACATTTATTAATATGGTTAATATATTTTCATCGGAAGATATAATTCAGAGGCACAAGCACATTACTAAATGTGGTTGAAAAACACTCATTTTTGTTAATGGTTTAGATCTAATATTAATATTGATAAATATATAATAATAAAAATAATAACAATATTCAAATTCAGGTTTCTGTGATCTATATCTTGAATATTTGAAACACTTTTGGTAGAAATCATATTATAAAAGTTTGATCGATGTGTTTTGAACTAGCTAGTGTGGTTCATCATCGAGACAAGATGAAGAATCAGATCATGTAGCGAGTTAAATAGAAAAAAAAAAAATTATTAACAGCTATAAGGAAACAACTACATTTCCCTGAGTAAAAAATAGGAAAATGATTAATTTAGTCTTAATTCAAATAATTCGGCTAAATATATAAAAATATTGATATTATTTATTTATGGAGTTGTCTATATGCGACTTTTTGGAGATTCCAGTGACGGAATCCGCGAGGAATTGAGGTAAATCTTGATTTGTTGAGTTAAAATGTGGTTTTAACTGCATATTTGGATTCAGCACCCTGAAAAACCTATAGGACGCTTTGATTGTGCAGAAACTAGCTATCAAACTTGAGATTCCAATAAATTGCCGCCGGATTTTGACCGGAAAAACCCACCGGAAAAACTTTCAAAAAATCATATTATAAACAACTTCTTTATTTTTCCTTTAATCTTAAGCTAGTTAAAATTAAAGATATTTTTTATAAAATATATTTAAATAATTAAATATATATAAGTAAATAAATAAATCCTATAAAAATAATACTTTTGACTGACTAAGAATAAAATATTTATAACAATATTAAAGTAAACCATTAATTACCACACAAATCCATATATGTAATGTAAGGGAACATTAATCTAATACGTAAATTAATTAAATATAACCCCCTGGTGGGAATATAGGAAAATTAAGATTAAAAAATTATAACTATATAAATTATAAAACATAGAATTAAATTATTTTAATTTAAATATAAAAATAATTGAATATTAAAATAATTTTTAAATAATTAAAATTAAAGATTTTCTTTATTTTTAGTTTAGTTTAAATAATCCAATATATATAAAAATATAAATTAAATTTTAGAAAATTAACTCGATGGATTAAAAATACTAATATTGCTTAAATGTAAATAAATAATTGGATTTTAACTCACTCCACGAGATTGGGGAATAATTAATAAGGAAACATTATTTTTTAGAAATTCACCAAATATAATCTCTTAAGCCAGAGGAGGAATATAAAAATTAAGAATTAATAAAATTATAAAATAAATAAGCAAAATGGAAACAAAGGGGAATCAATAAACTTAAGGGGGAATTTGAAGAAACCTGAATCAAGGATATAACAAATGAAAAACAAGGAAACCGACAAAGCCTCTAGACATAGAAGGAGAAAAAACTAAGAGGAAATGGAAGGAATCCAAAAGCTACTAATTTTCGATCTGTCATCCCTATTTAGATTACTTGATCTCCTCTCAATTTCAATAGATTCTTGATGATGAACCATACTCGCTGGTTCGAAACATGTCGACCAAATGTTTCTAATGTGATTTCTACTTAAATTGTTTCAAATAACAATATTATGAAA
>APFE031154689.1:218303-233007 GCA_000404065.3 Pinus taeda
ATTAAAATTTCAGATGAAGATAAGTGCATCAATTTGTTGTGTTCTCTAACAGATTCATGGGATAGTCTAGTTATTTCAATAGGTAGCAATGCAACTGCCTTGCAGTTTGATGAAATAGTCTCATCCTTGCTGACAGAGGAGATGAGATAGAAAAATATGGAGAGCTAGAATGATGATGCCTTGTCTGTATGAGGATGGTCCCAGAATAGAAACAAAAATAAGTCATCGAGTGGGAGATCTAAATCTAGAGGAAGATCTAAATCTCTAGGAAAACATGTAAAGGTGGTGTGTTGGAAATGTGGAAAGGAAGGGCACTGCAAAAGGGACTATAAATCTAAAGCTCTTGATAAAGGAAATGGATCTGATGATGCTCCTTTTGCAAAGGTGAAAACCACCTCAGATGAAGGTGGGGATGTGTACTTGGCTTCTTCAAGTACACATGTAGATCATGAGGCATGGTTGATTGACTCATGTGCATCCTCTCACTTCACTCCCAATAGAGAGTGGTTCTGCGAGTATGAGAAATATGATGGTGGTGATGTCTTCATGGGGGATGAAAGGTAGGCTAGAATTGTTGGTCATATAAAAGTAAAGTTGAAGTTGCAAGGTGGAAGGGTTAGAAAACTTCTAGGTGTTCTACATATTCTTGCATCGGCCAGAAATATAATTTCCGTAAGAAAGCTAGATGATGCAAGTGTAAAAATAGTGTTCGCGAAGGATACCTACAAAATGATTTGAGGAGCACTGGTATTGATGCGATGAGTTCTGATTGGAACTCTATACAAGCTGCAAGGTAGCACTATTATTAATGGGTGCAACAATTCTATGGTTCTTGAAAGTGGAGCAGAAAATCTAGTGCTCTCCGGAGAGATGACCATGTTGTGGCATGAAGGGCTTGGAGATATTGGAGAGAAGTGCCTTCAAATACTTCATGGTAAAGGTATGGTAGAAGGTATGAGTAATAGCTCTCTGGATTTTGATTTCTATGAAAAATGTGTATATGGGAAATAGAAAGGTGTGAGTTTCCCCTCTGGTGGTAAGAGAGAAAAACAGATATTAGAGCTTGTGCACAGTGATGTGTTTGGACCTGTGAAGGTTCCATCACTGGGTAAGTCTATGTACTATGTAACATTTATAGATGATTCTCAAGGAATACATGCATGTATTTCCTTAAGAAGAAATCTGAAGTCTTTGATAGGTTTAAAGAATTTAAGCCTCTGATGGAAAACCAGATAGAGAAGAAAATAAAGGTGTTGAGGGCAGATAATGGTGGAGAGTTTTGTAGTAAGGAATCTGAAGAATTATGTAAGAAGTGTGGTATATCACAGCAGAAGACTACTCCATATACACCTCAGCAAAATGGAGTTTCAAAAAGAATGAACAAGACGTTGATGGAAAGGGAAAGAAGCATGCTCAGTGGTGCCGGGTTAGGACAAGAATTCTACGCAGAGGCGGTGGAGACTGTATGCTACCTGGTCAACAAATCACCTTCATCAGCATTGGAAGATAGGACTCCACAAGAGGTATGGATTGGTAAGAAACCTTCTCTTTCATATCTGATGGTATTTGGATGTGATGCATATGTACATGTTCTGAAGGAGAAAAGAACCAAGTTGGATAGTAAATCTAAAAAGTGCATATTTATTGGGTATAAGGATGGTTTAAAGGGTTATAAGCTTTGGAACCCAGTAACAAGGAAGGTTGTGTACAACCAAGATGTGGTGTTCATAGAGCTGAAAGATGTTATTAAACATGAAGTCCAACCAAAGGAACTTGAGAAGATAGAGTTTGAGCTAAAGGAGGAAGAATTAGACTCTACAACAGAGGAGGAATCAGAAGATGAAGAGCCACAAACTTCGGGTGTGAGAAGATCATTTCGAAAAACAAGGCAGCTAGAAAGGTATGGTCCATATGCTTTTTATTCAAATTTTGCTTTATCTATTACTGATGATGATCTCATAACTATGAAGGAAGCAGTAGATTCAAAGAATGGAAAACTCTAGAAAGAGGCCATGGTTGATGAAATGGCATCTTTGCACAAAAATGAGGCTTGGGATCTGGTGGAGTTGCCAGCTGGAAGGAAAACCATTGGTAGCAAATGGGTGTTCAAGAAGAAGATGAATGTTGAAGGAAAGGTGGAGAAATACAAAGCTTGGTTGGTAGAAAAAGGTTATTCCTAGGTGCTGAGAATTTATTTTGGTGATATTTTTTCTCTTGTTTCCAAGGTAACTTCTATTAGATTACTTTTATCTGTCGTTGTTGCTTTTGATTTTGAGGTAGAGAAGATGGATGTGAAAACAACATTTCTTCACAAGGATCTGGAAGAGGAGATATACATGAAGCAACTTGAAGGTTTTGTGGTGAAGGGTAAGAAAGAACTCATATCCAAGTTAAAAAAGTCTCTATATGGGTTAAAACAGTCACCAAGGATGTGGTATCATAATTTTGATACATTTATATGAGGACTTGGCTTCACCAGAAGCAAAGCAGATCATTGTGTGTATTTTAGATTAATTGGTGATCGTGTTATTTATCTAGTCTTGTATGTGGATGATATGTTGCTGGTTGGAAATGACAAAGAAATTATCCAGGATTTGAAGACCCATTTGTCCTCCAAATTCGACATGAAAGATCTTGGTGCTGCAAACTATATTTTGGGCATCGAAATTAAAAGAGATCAGACAAAGAGGAAGCTCTGGTTAAACCAGAGGAAGTATGTTGAGACAATATTACAGAGGTTTAATATGTAGGATAGTAAACTGGGGAAGGTTCCTATTCTTGTAGGTCTAAATTTATCTGCTGAACACTATCCCAAGACACAAGAAGAGGAAGAGGACATGTCCTGTGTTCTACATGCAAGTGCAGTTGGTAGCTTGATGTATGCGATGGTTTGTACTAGACTAGACATTGCACATGCAGTGGGAGTATTGAGCAGGTTTATGTCAAAACCAGGGAAGGAGGATTGGATAGTAGTGAAGGGGGTTTTCGGGTATTTGCATTGCACTAGTGATTATGGTTTGTGCTACCAAGGAAGACCAGGATTGGACATAGTATTGGATAGTCATGGCTTTGTTGATGCAGACTGGGCTAGAGATCTGGATTAGAGAAGATCTACAAGTGGGTATATGTTTAAGCTATTTGGAGGTGCAGTTAGTTGGATGAGTAAGATAGAATATGTAGTGGCACTATCAACTATAGAGGTAGAATACATGGCAGCCACTCATTCAAGCAAGGAAGTCGTTTGGTTGTAGAGATTATGTTCAAGTATGGGGTTAGTACAGGGAGATATAAGGATAAACTGTGACAACCAAATTGCAATTTTCTTGGCAAAGAACCCTGCATATCATTCAAATATAAAGAACATTGATGTTCAATATCACTTTGTGAGGGATATGATAGAAGACAAAAAGGTGTTGCTGGTAAAGGTGGAAACTTTGAAGAATACTGCAAATGCATTGACAAAATCTGTGAGCTCTGAGAAGTTCTCTTGGTGTAGAGAAACAATGGGCATTATAGGGCTGGATAAATGACTAAGCTCTCTTGTGGCCCCCCATGGAAAGAAAACAACAAGTGGGAGAATGTTGGTTTGTGTTATATTCTTTCCATGACTAGCCCACATAGTTAACTGGGGAGTTAGAAGGGGGGCGGAGCCCCCCCTTCATTGCACTGATTGCGTAACGGGAGGAGTCATAGGGGGTTTGAGGGGTGTAGGTAACCCCACTCTATGGGGTTCGGGGCAATGCCCCAGAAAATTTTGTTTCTGGACCCTATATTAGGTTGGGCGGACCTACCTATGGTTTTGTGCATGATTTTTCACACATGGTTTTGGATGCTATGGTTTTTGGTCCATGGTTTTGGACGTGATGGTTTTCAGTCCATGGTATTGGATGCTTCAGCGTGTATAAATATGTATTGTAACATTGAAAGGAACATAATGAGAAATCAATTTGGTAGTCCCGTTTTTGGGATCCAAGGGAAAATCTCTGTGCATATGTGTTTTATGTGTTATGCTCTCACATTGTTTATTTTCTGTGTTTTAGAATTTGTATGCCGGTAATTTCTATATGCGGTTAAAACCTACATTTCATTTGATGGCATGCAATGCATGAAAAAAGTTTTCAACCACTCAAATGGAATGTGGCACTGCACAAAATGTGGTGGGACCTTCCTGGAATGTGACTATCAGTATGTGCTGAAATTTGAATCTCATGACCACACATGTGTACTGGAAAATGTCTTCGAATTTGATAATGCTGCAACTAAACTCATGGGTATCTAAGCAAAAGACTTTTTCATACTCTCTAGTGATCCTGGTGAAATCCACAAGCTTCATGCAAGGGTTTCATGTCGTCCTTTCCTCTTCACACTGTGTGTGAAAACAAATATCTTCAATGGTGTGGACCATTTGAAGTTTGTACTAATCAATTCATAGGAAATCACTTATAATTCTGCATGTTTCGTTGTCCTCTAGGAAATCGAAAAATGTTTATTTCTCTGATTGTTCGGTGTCTTTGAAAGTTGATTTATTTTCCCCATGCCACCATGAAGTGTAAAGAATAACTTCTATATGCTTTTTTGTTCATTGTGATCTCGTCCGTTATTTTTGTTCACTTCACCATTGTACTTCTCTTCTTTATGTACATACACCTATGATACACGTTGAAACTTCCACCTTTGTATATTTCTCCATATTTTAGTTTTAAATATAGTATATATGTTTTTTTTATCTTCGTCCTTCTAAACAAAATATAATATTTACATCCCTTTATATTGTTCTTTTTGCACCTAAATATAGATACTAGATTAGAGTAACATAGGGTTGTCGTTTGGTTGACTTAATTATACTTGGTAAATGAATGATAGATAGTTATCCATAACCACAAAATACTTCGTTGTAGTAAGTTTGATTATAATCTTGTTCTACATTGAAAAGATAGCTTTGACAAAGTTCCAACAACAAAATTTGAATCGCACCTCATTAGGACATAATATCAAAGAAACATAAACTCTATTATAAAAAAGGCCTCTTCAGCCACTAAAACTCAGTTACTTTGTCAAAATATACATCTACTTTATAATCTGGAAGGAACTACTTCAAAAATATACCCAATAATGAAGTTCTTTCTTTTTCGAGCTATGTAATCTATCTTTGCACTTAAGACAACTCTTTATGGTCTCCCATAATCACTTGAACTTGTCTCCCCATGTTTGTATAAAGATGGACATGCTAACTTCTTCTGCAATCCCTTGAAGAAATGCTTGAAAGAGACTCCTTTATGCATAGAATAAAGACGAGTCCAACAAAAAAAGACACCTCCAATATAAAGCTGATTTAAACACCCAAACCTTTCAAGTTATACCCTTGTCTAATGTTCTCTTCCCCAACATCCCAATGCTTCACTTGAAAACCCATATCCTTCAAAATTCCTCGCTTTGAACTGTTGGAAAATTATATATTAAAGAGCAATGGAACACATAAAATATTGTAGAAATATAAACATAAAACAAGAGAGACATTGATATACGTGGTTCACCTAGTTTGGGCTACCTCCACAGAGAAACAGCTAGTACTTCCTTTTATATTATCCAACAATCTAAAGAGATAAAACCTACAACAAATCCGTTGTAATTCCCTCTTCACTCTCAATCTCCTCTCTCTTCCTCACTTAGAATATAGATTTACATAGATGCAATAAAATTCTATCATATATAGCGAGGGTTTTCCTTCTAGGGCAAAAATCCCTAAATTAAACATAACTTCTACCATCAGATCTCCATCTAATGAACGACCCAGATTGACTATGGAATTACAACATTTACAAGGCAATTTTACATCTATTTTTAGCTTCAGGGGCACTTCCCTCGATCCCCTTGCAAGGGGGCCTCCCAAAGGACGTAATTTCCCCTCCTGGACTCCCGCTGCAGTGAATATTTTATGGGAAGTGTTGTCACCCCATTACAAACTGGGGTCCAATGCGGCGATACCTTTGAATACAGAAGATAATCAGGCTCCACACCCAACAGTACCTACCCTTCAACTTCCTCCATTCATTGCCACTTCTTTCCCATGTACATCACACACCCAACCATCGACTCATCCTCCTTTACCCTCCCATCCCCATATTTTGGCAACTGTGGACTTAACCATGCACACCGACGATTCTGTGAAAGGATAGATTACCTCTCTCCCTTGCATATATGCTCTATATCAAAATAATCATACCCAAATATGAAAATAAAATTCTTACATGGTAACATCTATTCCTCCTGGTGTGCAACTACAAAATACACCCACCGCTTCTCCCTTGCAAACAAAATGGACCCTAGCAACCAACTGTTTGTCCTTGATTCTCTAACACAAATAGAAGAAATTCTCATGTCACATGGCAACCCAATCTTGCAAACCACCCATGCATGAGGTGGAAAGTGCAAATACATTGGTCATACTAAATCTTTTTCCCAAGTCATCATTGCCATTGCCAACATTTTATCGCACTTGGTTTTCGAATTGGACATCGTCGTTGTTAGTAGGCATGGTTGTGACCATAAAACATATGATTTCATTTTTAGCGAGACACGTGTTCCTGCAGCTTTAGAGTACATACTAGCATATGATCCCTACTACAAGGATGGCCAACTAGACCAAGATGCATTATCTACCTTGCTGATTCACCCTACATGTATGTCTTCTGCCATCCATCGCAACTCCCCCTCCTCTCTGGAATAATGGCTTGAATTCCCCACTTTCAATGATAACATTCCTAGACACCCCACTCCAAAAAACCTTTGACCATCCTATTTTGTATCAACACTCCCTAATTCCCATACTGAGATTGAAGAAATATGCAACTACATGAATATACCAATGAATATACCACAGAAGGTCTCCTTGCTACGGCGTTCCCCACACTCTTCCCCACATGAGATGCTATGATTTCTGAGCCACATCTTAGAAAATTTGAAATGCAAGAATATGATGTTCACCTCATACACTACTATGATAACTGTTTGCCTAGCATCCAAGATTTTGGTATTACTTGTACAATCTTATGTTGTGGCATCGTATTTAAGAAACTATTGTTCTTTTCATGAGAGAAACCTTGAAGAGGGTTTTCCAATGACTGTTACTTACCTTCATGCACACCTCCATGACATGCTTGATTCCATGATTCCTGACCAAATTATGCATTTTAGATCAGGTCGTAGAGGGACATGCTTGTTCTGGAACAAACATGGAGGTGAACTCACTAATATGATCATACAAATAGGTATCCCTAGTTTCTTCTTCACCCTAAGTGTAGCTAACACCAAATGGCATGTCATGCACATGGTCATGCTTGAGAACCACCCCCTAGGATTCATCTGAGTTGTCTTGATGGAAATTTAAGAATATAATTAACAATCCACATCTTGTAGCAGAGTACATTCATTTTCGATTCACCATATTCCTCGAAGAGGTCATGTATAAAGGTTTACATGCAAAGGACTTCTGTTGTAGGTATTTCCTTGACCATCCTTCTCCTTTTTGTTTCTTTGTCTGGATGTGTAGGAACCCAACAAAAATTCTTTTTTCATCTTTATAGGTATGAGTGGAAACATAGGGGCTCCACACACACACGTGGTTTCCTTTGGCACGAAAACCCACCTAATATTGACAACCTCAATTGGGATGACCAAGTCACAATGGATAGATGTAGGTGTTTTTTCAATGAACACATTTATTCTTGGAATCCTCACACTCCCCAATGGACCTTATGTACACATATCTACAGAGAATGACCCATGCATCCTACCATCTCCATTGATATTTTCATCCTCTCACCTTCAGGGCTATGAGAATCTTCTTAATTGCATTCAATGACATACAAAATGCCACCTCTCTCATGTCTTCACAAAAAGGTCGTACTCTTGTTTGTCACTCTGGATTTCCATGGGATTTGAATGCCACCTACTCTTTGATCATTGATGATAGTTGATGTAAGAAATATGTCCTCTCTTTTAATGATGACAAGTTAAATTTACACAACTCTTACATGCTATTCATCTAAAGAAAAAGCATCAATTTCTAGCCGATTTTGTCTCGACATGTTGCTCTATGCTACATCACGGAATATGCATTGAAACTACAAAAAAAAAAAAAATTACTGACAAATGTTGTCATGTGTTTCCTAGGCTATCCACCATGGAGCACTTGGTGTTAGTGTTGTCCAAAAAAATTTAACATAAATAATTTCCAATAGGGGCATTGGTGCACGTGAAACATGGCACATGCTACAAAAATTGCCCCTTTCACTTTTTAGTTATTCATTTGTTTCCCTCAATGTTACTCAAATTATTTTTCGACATATTTCTCATGGTCTAGGTTCCCCCTTCGAAACACCACCCTTCATTTTAGCATACATGAATAGCCATGCTACGCTTGAAACACTAATTCTTCTTGAAGTTTCACATTCCTAGTCTTTTTCTTCTTGCTGAAAACATAACCAATGGAAACAAATAAATCCTTACAAGATTTTTCATGTGCTCCCTTCCTATTCCTTGATCCCTACTCCTTCTAATGCATCCCGCACTTCTTTCTGCTGGAGTGAACTACTTCCATACTTCCCTTTCTACACACTCCCCTCTGACATAAGCTCCAATTATGAAGAAGTCATTTCACGTTGGGAACGAAAAATATTTGCATATGTTCCATGGCATGTTCATCTAGCCCTTGAAATACCCCTTTCCCCTTGCTCTGATGACATCTCCACTAATGATATGTTGAACTCCCCCGAGTCCATAGAAATCGATGAATGGAACTTCCTTTCTCAGCTACACCCTGGAAACAACATGGAAATAGATGAAATTGACATGCTTGGACATTGCGACTTTGAATGTAACCATAATTGGGCCCATACTATGATCCCAATCCATTTGCAAGAGACAACCATATGTTTCATAGACATCAGCCGCCCATCCATCGAAATCCATTCTACCCCATCTCCAATTCCCCACTCACTCTCCTCACTATTGCCCACCTAGCAAGTTTCTTTCACCATTGTCCTCACCCACTTTAGGACCACTTCCTCCATTCATCCACTTAGAATTCTCATCCACAGCATGACTAGCACATGGAAGTCTCATTTAATTGATTTCCTAAAAGATACATTTCTTATTGAATCTCTTCCCAATTCAAGTTCATTTCTCCTACTCACTCCAGCACGTGTTGCAACATTTAACATAAAGGCACTTGTAATCAATTCTACCATTCGCATTCCTTTAGTGTCAATGCATCCTCTTGAGGGCCAACCACTTCTGCCTCTCCAAGAAAAACTTTGTCGCATCACATACATTTTAATCGATGAAATTAGCTTTATTAGCCCTAAATGTCTTTCATAGATAGACGATCACTTAATGGCAATATTTCCTTTGTATCAAAATGTGCCTTTCGAAAATCGGTCTATCATACATGTTGGTGACCTTGGTCAACTACTTCCTCTGATGGACATCCCCATGTATGTTGGTACATCATGCGACAATGCCCTATGGAGCAAATTTGACATGGTCATCACATTATCTACCATCTTTCTTCAACAAGGGACAAACCCTCTTCAAATTACATGATGACAATTTCTCATGAATCTATGAAATGCAACACCAATAGTCGAAGACTAGAACCTTATCATGTCAAGGAAAACTACCTTTTTTTCAAAGGAAGAGGAGCAAGAATTTGACAATGCAATGCAGCTATATCCAACCAACCTAGCTATCAAATTTCATAACAAACAAATGATCAAAAAATTGAATATGCCAATCACACACTGCTATGTAGAGAAAAGGAACCAGCATCCTACTGATGCACATGAAGAAGTTGAATAGTTGGATCCAAAAGTTCTTATTTTCAATGAACAACATGTTTTCCTCACATGTGACTTGTGGGTTGAAGTAGATCTTGTAAATGGAGCACTTGGAAAAGTAATTTCCATTTTCTCTACAGCTGGATCAAAACCCCCTCAATTACCATAATTTGTTGTTGTTGACTTCTTCCAATACAAAGTTCCTCCATGGGATGCCTTCAACCCATCTTATGTTCCACTTGCCCCAATAATGCGAGGGTTTTGCAGGAAAATTCCCCTTCGAGTGGCATGGGGTTTGACAATACATAGATCGCAAAGAATGACATTACTAAATGAGACAGTGGCCATTGGAAACATAGACTGAGAAGGCTTAATATTCATTGCTATCTCTAGAGTTCAAACCTTGGTTGATCTTCGCATCCCTCCACCATTTTCCTTCAACTGCTCCTCTTGCATGCAACGCAATGCTTACAACAAGCGTAGGCAAGAAGAGGAATTGGTACCAGCATCAAATTCTTTACATCCACCTCCAGCCTGATTGTTGTGTCTAGCCCCATTTTATTATCTTTCGATAAGCATACTTTGCATTCAATTTCACAATAGTTTCTTTCTTTTATAGGTAGTTGTTGTGAAACACAATTAAAATTCCATACATTTTCCCCTTTCTACAAAATAACATATTATGTGCATACATCTCTAGAAAAAAGAAGACAAACTTTTCAAGTTCGCATTTCACTGATTAATATGAGCATACTCTTACAACTCTACTTCAAATCAAATACTTTCAATAACACTTGACAATGGAATAGAAACTAAAGTATGTGTTCTCATTTTCTGCCAAATCTCTTTTCATCTCTCCAAGGATTGACTTACCACAAAAGTTCATAGCATTTTTTCCAAACAACAAAAGGACTCAAAACGAACAAACTTTCCAAACTGTTGTAGTAAAAAAGAAAACACTCACAACCTAACTTTATTGTTATGATATTGGTAATGGGGGGCCCTATGTATTTGTAACTTCCTATTGGGTCATTTTTTCTTCCACTTTTTCTTATGCTCACAACTTCTTTTTTACAATTCATTAATTAGAATAAATTAAACAAATAGCCCTCGAGTCCGACACTTGTATTTCCATGCAAATTTAGGCCTTGTATATTAAACTAACCCCTTCCGATTTCATTTCAATAAGAATACTTTTGATTCAATTTTAAAATAGAAAAGAAAATCGAAAAATTTTAGAAGGTCGCATTTTGGTGATTGATATGAACATGATTTTACAACTCTAATTCAAATAAAATACTTTCAAAACATTTGACAACGAAAAGAAAGAAGAAAAGAAACTACTCTCACTTACTCGCAAATCTCTTTTCATCCTTAAAGGTGTTTATTTTGATATGTCATTTCCTCTGACCTCCTCTATCAGACAACATAAAGATTAGCATGTTGCAATATCAAAATGCAACCCTTTATCGCATATCATAGAGCACGGATTTTGAATCGTTTGACATAACAAAAAACACCTGTAGGGAATCTTTGACTTGCTAAAGTTGAGTCTAATATTCCATGTAGCGTCCTCTGATAGTTCTTATTATAATACACTGCAAACTTTTAAAAGTGGTATCACTTATTTGTTTCAGAGTTTAGATGGTTTCTTATTATTATAAAGAACCAATGTTATATGTATTAGAGTTTTACTATCAGAGATTTCTAAAATAATTCCTCCAATGTCATACCTCTGATATAACTATATTATCAAAAGGTTCCTCCCACCAATAGACTACAACCACTCTATAACTTTCTTGCCACATCATTCCGACCAATGACATGAGGGGAAATTTGTTTCCACAAATCAGAAGCCTCCCTTGACTATGGTTTTGACCATCAAAAGGATAAGGTTATCACAAAATTTCCTTTAATTTCATAGCCTCGCTCCTATTCACCACAAAAAAGCCTTCTCTCTAATTCTTTTCATGATTTGGCCAATGGACCTCGCCTCTAAATTGCGTAGTGTCTTAGCCAAAGAGCACTAGAACCTCCTTGGTTATAAGCTCTATTATTTCAAAGGCTTCCTCGACCCAGTCTTACCGACTTTGTCTCTATCTCAACGCTAGTATAAAATGGCTAATTAGTTACTAAAAAACGACTAAAATTTCCATATAAATTATTATTTTTCGGTCTGTAACCAATAGTAGCTAAGTTACAGTATCTTATAATGTGACCAACTTTTAGTCTTTTTTGGCTTAGTCATTAATTGGTTGTCCCAATTTTGCTTTCTAGCAGTATATTTAGTCATTAATTTGATGATTAATTTAGTCATTGATTTCCACAATTAATAACCAATCTACAACAAAATATATTACTAAATGATCAGCCAAGGAAGCCAATAAATGACCAAAATGTTGGTCATGTTATAGGATATTGTAAATTAGCTACTAAAAGTCGTATATGTGCAAATTTTAGTCATCGTTTGAAACCAATTAACAGCCAAAAAATATGACTAAATTTTGGTTGTGTTATAGGATACTATAAATTAGCTACTAATAGTCATATATATGCAAAATTTGGTCATCATTTATAATTAGAAATTTCTAATTTGTAGTAGTCATTTATATTTTTTTGGTAGTTTCATATTCATTATATAAATGACTACTTTAATAGTTTATAATCATTTAATTTACTTTCATTAACAATCGTTATAAGAAACTAATTTATTCGTATATTCATTTTATTTGTGTTCATCATTAATAAATATAAACTATTAATTTAGTAGTTTTAGATTGATTTTATGTGTTCATTATTAATCAACATAAATTAATTACTATGATTTTGCAACTAAATTATGAAAATAAAAAATAAAAATAAAAAAACTTTTCATACAATGTACATGTTCATTTAATATGAAAACGCAAAGTTACGTATGTTAATTACAATATTAGGTAATATCAAGTGCAACTATAAATAATTCCAACCACAAATTATATTATTTAAAATGTCAAGTATTAAAATATAAGTTTCCAACCTAAAATTGGTTGGAGTATAATTTACACATTAAATATTGTTGCATCACCTCAAAACATTATCATTGTGTTGCCAAGGCATTACAAGTGAATTCACTAACTCTGGAGGCTTGACCATCAGTCTCTATGTGTGTGTCTTATGCAGGATATTGGCTCTACGGGTACCACTCAACCAATTATGTTCTCTCTCTCCTTAATTTTCATTTTGTCACTCTAGTGTTATTGTTCTCCTCTTTCTTCAATTCCTGCTTCTTTCCATTAATACTGAGTTCCTTTTCCGAAGAAAAAAAAATACAATGCATAGTATAAGACATGAAAGTAGATGAATACTGGAATATAAAACAAAATACACTATTAAATATTTATACTATATACCTCAACATCAACAATATTGTTAATGCCATTTTCCCCCATAAAAGCAAGAAAATCGAACAAGTTTTCTTCAATTGGACAGTAGTGACGTAGGAGGTTGGTGAAAACAAGGTGAAGTCTTCCAAATAGACAATTGGTTACTTTATGACCAATCAGGTGCTTTCAGTGGATTCTTTATGTGGCTTGCTTTACACTAAGGGTCCTCAATTTTTCCCTTAAAACTTCAGTCCCACGTTGACTTTTGCTTTATAAACAATGCTTCATTCTGCACCGTAGATCTCACTCCATCAAATCTGATGGATGATATTAAACTTGATCAACAAAAAATTTCTGGATCACTCTACGCTGTAGATCTCTTCTCTCCATGTCTAACAGTCCTTACCCAACCCAATCAACAAAACCTTTCATTGCTCCTCCACCATTGATCAATCACACATTTGATCCAATGGTTCACAAGGATATTAGGTGAACCACTTGCACAGATAATACCCGCCCAATAAGGTGGTTTTCTCTCTCCACCCAAGTGCTACGTGTCGCTCTGTTAGCGGAATCGGGTGACCACCCCAAAATACCACTTACAGCCTTTCTTCTGCCCAATAACCACCTTCACTATTTAAACCCGCCTTTTGGATATAACCACGTGCATTAACTCAATGCTTAAGTAAAGCGCTTAATCAATGGTTTTAGTGTTTAATCACAAGATTAACCCATAACACAAAATAAGTGTGGTTTATGAGAAAATATGTTAAACATTAAGATTTATGTTTAAAATGTGAAAACAAAGAAAATACTTGGTTAACTGTCTAAATGTGGATACACAGAAGTAAATGATAGTTCGCACTAGGAATACCATATAAATACACATTTAATCAATTTCATTAATATAATATCGGTTATAGTGTCTTGGTCCTCTCGGCTCAATTACAACAATATATTGACCTCTGTCTCAATCTCAAACCCTCTTTAACACTCAAACTCTCACCTCTCACTCAAACCTCAATCATCTCAGCTTGGCTAATCTTTTTCCATTACATTTTTTTTCTTTTATGAATCAGTCCTATTCTAACTACACTAACCAATCGATCTCTATTTTGATAAATCTAACAATCAAACCTATCTTGGATTGCAGATTCCTGTGGGGTGGTTTTTGAGAAGAGTTTGGATTTACCACAGTGCTCATCATTTTTATATCGATGTTTCGAGTCTAAAACCAGACTCATCATCAGGATAATTGTGCGGAGAAAAGAAGGTGAATGGTAGGTATAAATATGAGAATGTCTAGATGTGAAAGCAAACTAGCTGACTACTGACTATTGAATTTAATTATTTATTATTTAAGCCACTGGTTATCATTATTATTTTATAATTTAATTTTGTTTGTTTTCATATTTATTAATACTAATACTTAATGAGTCGTTATATATTATAATAAGATTATGATCTACATCATATTATTAATTATTACATGTTGCTCAAATT
>APFE031154695.1:5903-21548 GCA_000404065.3 Pinus taeda
CCTTCTTTAATTTTATCAACCTGGTAGTTTGTAACAAACTTGGAAGCGACGGTGCTGTATGCACAAGTACTAGCTCCTTCCGCAGCTGTCACTTGGTTAGCTGGCACAAGTCCGCTAGGAGCTTAAGCCAACTTCTATGAGCTCTTACAAGAAGCTTTTTAACTGATGGATGAAAGCTAACTCAAAGGAAGCTAATCTACTTGCGGAAAGAAACTGAAAACCAAAAAGAAACGCAAACCCTAACAAACCCTAATTCTACCAGCTAGTCCTACCGATGCAAAAATGAGAATGCAAACTACTGAAAGAGATTTCATTACTTCTATGAAGGTAAAATACATGTGTCTAGACTACCTCTCTCCTAAGAAAACATCTTTTTGTATTTTTGAATGACTTTGTAGGATTATTATGCATGTGCTTTTACTGTTTTTGACTGTGCAGAGGTGGATCTGCGGAAGGAAATGCTTGCAGGAGGTTGGGAAGGTTAGAAGAGGTCATAAGGGGTCCCCAACACCCTTCCTAAGAGTTTCACAGAGTTTGGCTATCAAGAAACCCCATTCGTGAGTTTCTACAGGAAGTCTGCAGGGGTTCTACAGGATGTTCAGGAATTTCTACAGGATGTTCAGAAAATTTTCTACATGATATTCAGAAATGGGATTTTGGAGCATGGATGGAGGGAAAAAGATGATGGAATGAGTATGGAGGTGAAATAGGGTTGTGAAGAGGTCCAGGACTTGGGGAATGGAGTTGAGGAGTGGTAAGGATGGTGGGATTTGTTCAAGGAAGATTGAAGCAATGTTGCACAAAAATTAGGGTTTTGGGAGCAAATGGCAAACGTGAGGCAAGGATTCTAAGTATAGGGTGGAGTGGATGGTGCTGATGGATAATAAGCAGATGAAGAAGTGGTATAGGTGCTCTGCAAATCGTTTTTCCAATCTGAGCCGACAAAGACTTGTAAATTCAAAGACCTAGTTATGTTGACCTAATATGCTAGCTGCCAGTAAAGAGAATGAACAGAAGTGTGGCCTGCAATGAAACCATGTATTTTAACTCATGCAACTAATAAAACGAAAGTCTGAACTTGTAACCAACTTCTACACATGAAAATCAAACAGTAGTGATTGCATGGCAAAGCAAAATCAGTGTTTTTGTGGGTAGCAAAGTCATCCTAGTCACAGCTCCAGATCCCACTGAGGGAGAGGTGAAACCACAGATGTTTGATGGCCATTTTCTTGAAATTTTTTCTGTTAACAACCTATCAACTAAATCTAAGCATGAAAAGCTATGTTACTCATCAAAAACAACCTAAATAACAAAACAAGATTTAAATCTAAATAACAGATTTTATTCTAAGAATGCAACAAAGACACATGAAAGTAAACAAAGGAGGTACTGGGCGCTTGAGATGGGCCCAACCCCAAGAGCTACAGCCTCCTAAGAGAGATTTAGAGCTGGTGAAAAGCTGGATTCATATTTATTGAGCAAGAAAAGAAGAATTACATCAAAAACTGTCCACAAGGAAAACTTGAAAATGTGCTGAAATGCAGAGCTAAACTATTGACTAAAATCGAACTACAAACTAGCTAACTTCTGCCTACAAAGTGACTAACTACTGGCTAACCAAAATGAGGCCCTAAGCCTTCTTATTTATACAAATTGAGGACCCCAACAGTCCTCCTAAACTTTAGGGACTCGGTTGCCCAAAACTTGTAGTTAACAGCAGTCCTCCTTGACTTGCTTGGCTGCCCTTGTGATAATTGATTTGGTGGCCCTTGAACTCCAAGCTGATGGTGGAGAATTCGAGGTAAGGGCCGATAAATGAAGGGGACACCTTCCTAAAAATCCTCTCCACGAATTTGGCTACGAAGTGCTCATTTAAACCTTTGATTTTGTCTCCAAATTGACCAAAAATACTACACAAAGCACACATTAGACTTGTTGGCATAATGACTAACCCAGTTCACTCTATTAGCATAAATATAATAAAAACATGCAATAAACTAATGAGAATGGTGGATTAAGTCGAATTACGAGGTTGAATGAGCCCATATAATTATCCATTTTTGGGGCTCATCACTATCTCCAACCAGACTTCGAGCATGATCGACATTTTGTAGATAATGAATTATCTACTTTTGTTCAAAGTTTCAGTTCATCACCAAGTTATGTAAATCACAACTGATCTCATAGGAGCCAAAATACTAAAGCAAATCAAAGCTAGATGGTCTGTCCGAATTAATGTACTAGAGGAGATTATTTATGAGTGTATTAAGATTAATGTTGTTACATCTTAGAATTTTGTGATCCATAGTGATAATAGTATTGTCTTTTGGATGAATCAAATTCTTGAGATTTGGTCAATGTTTAGAACCAACTAATGTGGTTCATCCTGAGGACAAAGGTTCGAACCACATTAGTTGGTTCAAAATGTCGACCAAATCTCAAGAATGTAATTAATCCGAAAGACAATACTATTATTAAGATTAATGATATAAGCAGTGATTTCCTCCTCAAGGCAATAAAAGTTGTTGATGATTTATGTGGTCCTCGTTTGATAAGAGATTCAATATTAATTACAAAGGACATATTAAAGAATGAGTTGAATGATACTAAGGAGTCAATGGCACTGGAATTTGATAATATAATTGATTTTTCCGAAGAGGAAATTAAAAAATGGTTAGTTAATTTTGTCAATGTAAATGAAGATCAATCTACCATAGTCGCACAATTGCAAGAATATGCCCAAGAAATCGAGGAAATATTTAATCAGCGTGTCAAGAAGGGCATCAAAATTCCTCCATTAAAATACTACATTGAATAATGATTAAATAAGTCAATTCAAGAAGTCGTTAATCCCAAGTAACCATCAACATAGTTACTATAATGATTGCATCTCTAGTGATAAAAGGCATCACTGATACTTCAACATCAATGGAATTCCATCAGTCTACATTTTGTGAGTACTTTGAAGTCTTAAAGAATTTCCCCTTTTTTCTTCCAATTCATTGATCATTTATCTTGCTTGATTGTATTTTTTATCATCTAAACTGATCCCTGACCACACCTCACCTCCTATTTTCTTCTAGGCATCTTTTTAGGCTTTGGTTCATGGGAGCCAAAGTCCAATCCTCCTTAGGAATATTTCATTTTAATCACGTTTAAGTATAGGATTTTATTGAGTGCCTTATTCACTAGACATTCTTTTTAAATCTTAAATATGTAATATTTTTTAATCTTGCAGAGAGCTCTTTTTCACGAAAGCATTTCACCTGTGGTTTATAAACTTGATTTAAAGTTGTATGGATCTGGTGAGTGTTTTTTTTCACGGTCTTATGATTTTACATGAATGAAATTATTCTATATCTCTTTAATATCTAAAATTTATCATCTTATCACATGAACAAAAACTCATGATGTGATTAATTAGAAAGTATTTATCAAAATCAGTATGGATCACAAAAGTTTAAAATCAAACATGCTTCAATGTTGTTTTTTCATTATGATAGAATGGATGAATATCGCCGGTTTGGTGGGAGTACTCTTGCATGCACTCCTTTCTAACCTTTGGACTCATTCTCTAGCATGGATTAGTCGGTGTGGTAGTATTGTTTTTGTTTCAATGCATGTAGACGCCTGGAGGGTGTTCTGTAAGGTTCTCCCTTCTTCTCTATAAATATCCTCCCAGCAGTTATCATCTGTTTTCTTTTCAATCCCGGGCCTTAAGGCCACGGTGGTTCTCTGTTATTTGTTGGATGTTATCAGAAGTGCTCTTGGATGCTCTCTCCCACTGCAACGGTGAAGCTCAAAAGGCTAGTTTCATCCTTTCCTTATGCTATCTGATTTCTGGTCTTTAGATGAAGGTTGTTCTTATTAGTTTCTTTAAAAAACTGTTATCCTTTATAGGATTCTATATGGCGTAGTAAGTTGGCTTAAAACAACACTGAACTCGAGCATTGTGAATCTTCTGGTTTTAAATATGCTGAAGTCAATTTTTGTTAAGATAAAGAATTCTATAGTTATTTATAGTCCCTGTACAGAATTTCGCATTAGAATTGGAAAATGGTGGTGTATTTTCCAGCCATTCTGCTGTTGCATTGATTGTCAAGGCCATTCTTCAGCGTAGCTTTTCAGCTCTAATCTGGTTTTGGCACTCAGATTTGTTTAGAATGGCTGCCGGAATCCAGTTGAGTTTTGTCACTGTCTAATTTCTCCGGTGATGTGAAAAAGTTTCAAAAATTTCCGGAGAGTAATCTAGCTCAACCCATGTCTGTTAATGTCTTCTGTACTTATTTGTCCCTTTTTTATATGGCTCAGTGTATCAAATCTTTCCCTCACATTTCTTGTCTTGGACTGATGGAGGGGAATTGTCCTTTCCTCTCTTCTCAATAGGAGTGTTTCCAGAGAGTTGGTCTTACCGTCTTCAATTTCCATTCTGGGGCCTTCCAACCTTCGGATCCCAAGACCTCATTCTACTGGAGCTCTTTATTATCCTTATCTAGCTGTGTCCTTTTGTCAGGGTAGGATCTACGGATTGGATCTTTCCCGTCCTGTCCTATTAATTTCCTTCTCCTCTAGGAGTTATTCCATCTGGGGATTTTGTTCAGAAGGGATCTACGGATTGGATTTCTCTCGTACTATCGCTGTATTTTATGGTCTCAAGGTTTCTGTCGGTTTTATTGCGTCTTATCTTCCATCAAAATGGCAGATGGGTCTGATTCATCGGACACGAGGGCACTCATACAGGCCACTATCCAAGCTGAGGAGGCGCGGAAAAAATCTTCGAACTTTACAGGCTGGAAAGCTACGGTGGAAGATATGATAATCAATCCAGCCTGCCAAGAAGTTCATATTCTTTCTTAGCATATTTTGGGAGCATCTAAAAAAGGAAAGGATTTTTCTAGGAAAGATGGGCCTACATCTCCTTTTTCAACAAATCTAGGAACCCTGTTAAGACAGTACTTCCCCCGAAAGCCATTTCTTTGGATGGTGCCGTCCTTTCAGATCGAATCGACAGTTTGAAAAATCTAGCACTGGTTGGGAAATGGCAATTCCCTGAAATGGGTGATGCGGACATGAGGAAGTGGCTGATGGACAAATGGTCACCCCTGATTGGATATACTCCTATCATCTCCCATCTTATGAAGGAATGGTACTCTTTCCATTTCCTTAAAGCATCTGATTTAGAGACTATTCTACATAAACCCTGGGTTTTTGGCAGAAGCTTCTTGGCCCTTTCTCAATGGTATATAGGTTTTGATCCTTTAAAGAATACTCCATCGAACAGTCTGATATGGGTGAAACTTCCGAATTTGCCTCTGGAACTATAGTCGGAGGAATCTCTCTCAAAAATTGGGAACTCGATAGGCAAGTTTGTTTATGTAGACCCCCCGTGCAGAGGAGAGAAAGATAAGAGAATTGCTTGGATCCTTATAGAGAAGCCGTACAAAGGAGGTTATCCCAATCATATGGAGATAGCTTGGGGCAGTATCAAAATCCATCAAAGATTAGACTTTTTGGGTATTCCTTTCAGGTGCTCCTTGTGCCATAAAATCGGACACTTGATTAAAAACTGCAGTCATCGATTCTCCTGAAGAATCAAGAAGCCTACCTTCAAGCAAGTTAGGAAGTCAGAGTCTGAATGCTCCCCACATTCTTTGGGCTTTAGGGAGAGTTCTCAACAGAAAAATCTAAATCATTTGGCTCCCGGTCAAAAATTGTCTCATAATCTCCCTATCCATGACCCTCAATCCGAGCCGGACCCATGCTGCTCTCTACAAGATTCTCTTGGTCAACCTGATACTAATGCCTCGCCTCCTTTTGATTGCATGCCTGTTCTTGAGCCCCTGGAGGATATTCAGGCTACCTCTCCTCCTGTTATGAATCAAAGGGACATTGTGGTTGGCTCTCTTCCCATCCAGATATCCTCCTCATCTCCGACTCCTGTCAAATCCATTCCTTCTGATTCAAAAGGAAAAGATCCTATTCACATGTAAGGAAAAGATCCTATTCACATGCTTTCTCCCGATAATTCGTTTTCAGAATCCCCGGTCAATAAGTTTGATAGTGATATTGACTTTCTTCTCCATAGGAAGTCTTTGGAACTTGAACCATTGACCATTCATAAACCTTCCAGTCCGTCTCATCTTTTCATTAGTCCTAAATCAGCAAAATATATCACGGTCAGGAAGAAATTCAAGGGTGGTAGTCGTCACTTTAGAGGGATATCTGTAGTTACTGAGCATGGTGTGAGAAACTTATCTCTAGTGGAAGTTCCTATTATGGATTCATCAGAGTTTCAGCCTCTTAGATCATGCGTGGCTGGCGAGTCATTCAAATGACCTTCCTTGCTTCAATGAATATCAGGGGTTTGGGCGCAACCCCTAAATACAATGCGCTAAAAGATTTTTTCTACTTAGCTCATCCAAAAATCATCTTTATACAGGAAACCATGCACCCTAGCTATGTGTCTATAGCTTTCTTTAGGAGAATGTTTCCTTTGTGGTATATGGTGGCCACTGAGGCGAATGGTCAGTCAGGTGGTCTTGCGGTCTTGTGGGACACAGCTTGGATTATGGCAAAAGCTTATAAATGTTGTGCAGGAATTTTAATATCGGCTTCTATCAGGGGTCAAGCCTTTTCTCTCAACATGCTAAATGTCTATGCTCCTTATAAAAATAGACTTTCCTTTTGGGAAAGGTTCTTTGAATCCCAAATTCTTGAGATCGAATCGCTGATGATAGCTGGCGACTTAAATTTGACTCTCAGTTCTGATGAATGTTGGGGTAATTGTAGGAAAATTGACCCTCTGGCTGATAGAGTCAGGAAGGAATTACTAAATAGGGATCTGGTGGACATTGTTCCCAATAAAATGAGGCCTACTTGGGACAACAGCAGGACTGGGCAGGCCTACATAGCAAAGAGAATCGACAGAATTATCATTCATGCAAGCATTATTGGGAAATTGGGAATGCTAATATTGTCTATTGGGAACGATTATACTTCTGACCACAGACCCATTCTCCTCAAATGGCGCAAAAAAGTTATCAGGCTCGGTTACTCTTTTAAATTCAACAGGATCCATTTAGAAGACCCATCCTTTAATGAAATAATCACAAGAAAATGGAAGAATCTCCTAGAATCTGAAATGGCTCCTTTTATGCCATTCCGAGTAAAGATGGATAGCCTGAGTTCTGTGGCAAAGGATTGGAAATTTCAAAAGAGAAGGATGGAAAAGCAAGAGTTAAATAATATCCAAAAGGAACTAGACTCCCTATTAGAGTCAGCGGATCCGAATAGCCTATCTATAGACCTGAACAGCATGATAAGAAATTTGGAGAAAAGGAAACAATTGATTTTACAAAAGGAGGAGGCTACATGGCGACTAAAGAGCAGAGCCATCTGGCTCAAAGAGGGGGACAAAAATACGAGGTTCTTCCACAAGTATGCAAATGCAAGAAGAGAGAAAAACTCTACTTGGAGCATCAGAGATGAAAAGGGGAATGTTCTCTTAACACAGCATGAAATCTCGGTGGAGGCTACGAGATTTTTTCAGAATCAATACAGAAGAAGGGAGGTAACCTTTAAAGATGCTCTATGGGGCATTGAGCTAGTTCCGGAAATGTTTGATGACACAGCAAATGAAGGCTTCATAAATCCGATCTCTGAAGAAGAACTATTGAGAGCTATAAAAGCTTTCAAAAAGGATAAAAGCCCTGGGCCGGATGGATGGCCAATCGAATTTTTCTCTCACTTATTTGACCTCTTCAAAACAGATCTGTTACGGATGGTCGAAGCATCCCGGATGTCAGGAAGCATTCATACAGCTACCTCCTCTACCTTTATTGCTCTAATTCCAAAAAAGGAAAGGTTTGATTCCTTCCACGATTTTAGACCTATCTCACTCTGCAACATCATGTTCAAAATTATCTCAAGAATCATTGCAGAAAGGATGAAGCATATTCTTAATTCTTTCATCTCTAAGGACCAACATGCATTCTTAAAGGGTCGTATCATCTTGGATGCGGTTGCCATGACTCAGGAAAGTCTGTTCTCAATGTTGTCAAACAATTTGGATGCGGCTATTCTCAAGATTGATTTGCAAAAAGCCTATGATTGTGTAGACTGGGGCTTTTTAAGAATCCTGCTGGCTAAAATAAGACTAAAATCACAGAGCATCAACTGGGTCATGTCCTGTGTTGAGAATGTCAGATATTCTATAATTGTAAATGGAATCCTTCGACTTTCTTCCAAGCGGAGAGAGTTCTCCGATAGGGATGTCCCCTATCCCCACTCCTCTTCATTCTGGTAATGAACTCTCTCAGTCTGCAGATAAATAAAGCAGTTGAGGACAAGAGATGCCGCCCGGTAAAGATTTGTAAGGACATTCCCCTTTCTCACAATCTCTTTTTTGACGATGTCCTCATCTTTGCTATGCTCTGTAGGGTCTCCTGGGCGTGCATAAATGATATTCTTTTAAAATTTCAGAAAGCCAAATCCTCTTTGTTTCACAATGATTCAAATATGGAAATCGTTCTCTGGATTTCTGAAATGATGGACATTGCTCCTTTTTCGATCAAGGATGGGTTTAAATATTTGGGCTTTAACTTGAAGGCAAAGGGCAATTCCAAGAGGGATTGGCAATGGTTATTGGACCGTTTTTATAAAAAGATTTCAGGCTGGGAGTTTAAATTTCTTTCTCTAGCTGGTAGATTCATTTTAGTACAAGCTGTCCTATCTCAACTATCAGTCGATTGGGCACATATCTTCTTTCTCCCTGCCAGTATTATAAACCGAATGAACAGACTGGCTGCAAATTTCCTTTGGGGAGGACATGCATATCAAAACAAATTTCACCTAGTCAAGATGGCTTCTATATCAAAACCAAGAAGAGCTGGTGGATGGGGTCTTTTAGATATGCGCTCCTTCGGGAAAGCACTTCTCTGTAAGTCTCTTTATAGAGGTATTTTTGGCGATGGGCCATGGAGTAAGATTATTAGGGCGAAATATTTAAAAGGCAAGAGTATAGAGTTCTGGTACAGAAGGTGTTCCATTGGCATCAGGAGGGGATCGACAATCTGGCAAAGTCTCAGGAAAGTCCATCCTTTTTTCATGGATAATCTTCGATGGAACCTCTGCTCAGGATCTAATATGCTTATTGGTTTTGACTCTATTTCATGTGGTCGGGAGTTCTCATTCCCTCCTCCGTTGGTATACAATTTTCATAGACTGGGATGTTTCACATGGGACAAATTGATAAAAGATTGGTCTGGTCTTATCCCTGTCTGGAACGATGGGGAGGATCTGCTTTTGCCCCAATCGATGTTCCCTCTATGGACCTCTGTAAAAGAGAGACTAAGTAGCCTGGGGATCATTCGAACGGGAACAAAGGATTGCTTGGTTTGGTCTCTTCAAAAAGAAAAATTGCCAGTGTGTGTAAAGGATATTTATGCAGAAATGATCTCTGTCATCGCTAGGTGTCCTGGTCTGCTTTTCCCTCCTTGTCTTTGGGAGGTTGCATGTCCTCTTAAAATGATTATTTTTTCTTGGCTGGTATTTGGGAACAAAAATCTTTCATGGGAGGTTCTTCAAAGGAAAAACTGGCAGGGTCCGAGCAGATGTGCCACGTGCCACAATGCAGCGGAATCAAACCTGCATATGTTTTTTCAATGTGCCTCATCCCTTCATATCTGGTATGATCTTTCTTTAACTTTTGGTTTTCCTTACCTTATCTTTCCTTTTGTACAGGATGGTTTTATGTGGTGGAGTAGGCAATGTTTATCTTGGAGATCGTTGTTCATCATTACTTGTTGGTTCTTATGGAAATGGAGGAACACACAAATTTTCCAAGATTCAAAGGAGCCCCTACGTGCAATTCTACAGCGTATTTTGGCATGCCATGACTCCTTTCATCAGGATGACTCTTTGCCAAAAATGCCTGCTATATGATGCCGGAGGTCTTTTCTCATTAATAATCCAACATTATGGTATCTCCTTTCAGGTTTTCAGTATCAGTGGATTGGGTCTCTTATCCATCGCAGGGCCGAGTGCTCCTTTTTTCATATGTGTAATAGCGTGCAATCTTTTGATGGTGTTGTTTCTTCAGTGATTGTATGATTTTGTATCAATTTTGGACAAGCAGGTTTTGTATATGTTTTCTTTTTTGGATTGGATGATCCAGACTATCTATCTCTATATTTAGCATAGGTTTCTGGGCTTTCTTTTGCTCTCAAACCAATCATGATATGTATTGAAGATCTTTATATTCTCTTAATATAAATTAATGATGGTTTTTTTCTCTGAAAAAAAAAATAGATGAATATCATTCTTATTTTACAAACTTTTAAATTGATGGTTATTCCTTTCCCTGTATTCTTGAAAAAACACATGGTACGCTCACAGGTGCATGTATGGTAATATTTTGATCCTACTTGAAGTTATTTGAGCGTTGATCCTACCACGTGATGTTCCAATTTTTAAAAGTGATTATACTCGCTGATTTTCCGTAGGCTCAAACATTGTGTGAGGAACGCTTGTACGAAAATATTTACGCGCTCCGAATATTTCTGCGTAAACATTGAAGGAAAACACTGATTTATTTGTAACTCTCCTATTTCTCCATAAACACATTGAGAAATTGGGCAGGATGAAAAGATTTATTGACCCCACTATTTTCTCCGAAGATGAAAAGATTTATTGACCCCACTATTTTCTCCGAAGATGAAAAGATTTATTGACCCCAGTATTTTCTCCGAATATTTCTCCTATGAAAAGACTGATGGGTAATTGGGTGACCCGAATAAACATTGAAAAGATTTATCAAAATATTTATTGACCCGAATATTTTCTCCGAAAGGACCGCATCTCTGAAAAGATTGAAGGCTAAGGTGACCCCAATAATTCTCCTTAAACATATTGACGGGAACAACGAGGTGACCCTAAGATTTGTGGACAACTAGGCGACACGAATTTATCTCTTTAAAGGTTGCGAAAAGAGCGCGTCTATGAAAAGATTTAATATTAATATTAATATAATTATATTAGTATTATATAAATTGATTTAAAAATTAATTTAAATATTATAATTTTAAGGATATATATTATATTATTATTATTTTATAATTTTAATTTAATTAATTAATTTTAAAAAATTGATAATTGTGTTTTTATTTTAAAAAAAATTCCAAAAAATAAATTTGATCAGAAAAATTGTTTACTAATGTGAAATGAGAGGTGTTTGGCCTTGTGGAGTAACTTCTTTCAACTATTCTAATTTTAAAGATAACTTCTTTATTAGCAATTATTGAACCATATATAAATTCGTTGAAATATTTATGGACAATTACGTGACCTTAACATTTATCCCTAAACATTCTGAAAAGATTGTGGACAACTAGGAGACACGAATTTATCTCTATAAAATTAGCTAATTTAACACTTATATATTAGCAATGATTAGCAAATTCAACACTTCTATATTAGCAATGATTGAACCATATATATTAGTTATATTAAAAGTAATTTCAATAAATAAGTGAAATATTTCAACTTTCTATTTCATATATATATTTTGCAAGGTAACCCATAGTGTTTAATTTTATGAGAATTAACTCCCATATATAATATTCATACACTGACTCAAAAGGTTTGAACCGGTAATTTCATGGGAACTAACTCTTCACTATCAAGACCATCGCTAATTACATTTTATTTCACAAAAATATTAATATATGTTAATATTTTATAACCTTAGAAAGCTATAGTGAAAGAAGCTATCATTGTATATATATGAAAGGTCATTAAATATGACAATTTGATTATTAACAAGTTTATTAATAGTTTTTTCAAATGCATTAATTTAAATGTAATTTTTTTTGTAAGTTGGGTAAGTCTTGTATTCTCTTGTATCTCTCAGATAATAATGGTCAGCTATTATGCTAGAGCATCTAAGATAAATGTTTTGGGGGTTTTGTTTTAATTTGGGAGACCAATGAATGAAACAGATATAGAATTGATGTGCTTAACCTTTTGAATAATATCAATATCTCAACAAAGGGCTGTTATAAATATTTACACAGTGAAATAGATTTTATGATGATGAGCAGAAACAAAAAAGTAATATGATTGCCACAGTTTTCAAATAGAAAGTTAGATATCATAAGTATGAAAACCTTTAAACTACATTTACAAGTTTGAGAAAATACACATGAGCTTACAAAAGAAGCTGATGATTTATTAATTTTGAGGGAACTAATTAAACAAACAATCCATTAATTCAATTCTCTTTATAGATTATCACTTCAGAAAGCTTATAGGAATAGATTGAAATACAATTACTCCTACCTAGTTATCTCTGCAAGACACAAGTATATGAAGAAAAACATAATGAATGACATTGGAAACACTTACAGGAAGCACAAATTGTCCAAAACAGAATTCAGAATCCTTTGCTTCGTATTAATGATCCAGAAAGATCAATTACATCAGATGTCTAGAAATGCTTCTTCAAGGGTGCAACTCTTGATAACTCGTGAAGAGAGTTATTTATACAACGGTAGGATGAAAAATATCGTAAACTGCTTTTACAAAAATAGATTATTTACACAATCAAAAATAAAATTGTCTAATGATTTGGGACTGCTTTGGTGCTGCATTGTTTGATGACTATCACTAAAAAGTTGAAAAGTGGTTGAAGTTGGCTGACTGTTCCCTCAAAAGCTGAATGTTGTTTAATTATCCTTAATCAAGTAAATTTGTTAATTCTTCCCAGTGTTTCTTATCTGAGATAGAAATCTTTGTTACCCTCCTGTAGATTTCATCCATCTTGGTGTATTTAGTAAAAGTGGGTTTTACAAAAAATATATGTTTGATTTCATCTAGGATGAAGAAAGAATTCCTGAGTGTTTTTACTATGATAGCTGGTGTTGCTAATCCTTTGATATTGGCTACTGAAGCTGCATGGGTGCCCACCTCTGTTAACTTTTTGACATAATCCTCAATTGGCATCAATTTATCATTAATAACCATCATAGAAGGTAAACCTTTGCTGATCAAAAGTTCAATTTTGTTGAAGAATCTTTGAACCATGTTGTTAAAATTGCTGCATTTTTGTTGTAGCTGAAGGTTGAGATTTCTCTTAATGATAATCTTATTTACTTCTAATATTGTTGCAGTTCTGTCACTTATCCTTAACTCTTCAAGCTCATAGTCATCCTTGGAATTCAGAAATTTGATTATATCAGAGGCAGTCTCGGACATATCCTCCAGCTGCCTAGTTATGGATTCCACTGCTTCCTGAGCTTTCTCCAAGAGATCTTTTTGATTGAATATTATCTTAATGGAGGGCCAAATCTCCTTGATTGCCTCTGTGATTTCTTCCCACAAAATTTCTTTTGCTAAACCCAACTTGTTTCCTATGAAAGAATCTGTGAGTTCTTTCTCCAACATTTCCACTTGGCCTTTGAGTCTGTTTGTTTTAGTTGTGTGTGAACTGTCTTATGTAGACTTTATAAGCCGTAACTCTTTGAGTTCATCCTTTAATTTATTGATTTCTCCTGTCTGGATAGACAGGTTCTGAACAACTTCAGTAAGCTTTTCAACTCCTTCTGTTGTACCTGTTGCTAATGTAGTGGCTGTAGTAGAAACTATAGTGATGGGAATTGCTACAAGAGAAACTACATCTGTTGAAGGTTGAATGTTCTTGATATCTTCCTCCTTCTCCTTAACCAATTTTTCCATTTACTTCTCCATTTGTTTTATTTGCAAATTCTGTTCCATGATGAGCTTCATCATGTCTGACTTTTGAGTCTCTATCTCCTCGATCTCTTTGGCCATTGGATCCTCAGATGCTGGTAGTTTTAGTTCTTTCTTTAGTGCTGCAACTTCAGTGTTCTTTTTCTTAATGAGCTCCTCTACAGCATTTATGTTTAATGGATCATATCACATCTTTAGCACTAGATTTTCTAGGGACTGAATCTTGGTATCCTTTGCTAAGAGGAGACCTTCTCCAACTTTAATTGTGACTAAATGTTGGCTAATGTAACCTGCAATTTTCACAAACTCATAGCAGTGTTTGTCAAGGTTGAAGAAATCATCTTTCTGGTTTGTTTGTGCATCTCAATTTGATCAATTGGATACACATCCTGAACATTGAACTCAAAAGAAGTGTGTTTCTGATATTGTGCTACAGTCCTTGGCTGGGGAACTTGGGCCTGCATGAAAGCCATTTACATCTTCCCCTTCTCAGAGTCAAAGACTGAAACAAGCCTTGCTTGAGAGCTGGAAGAATGCTTCTAGAACTGGTTGTAAGTATTCAACTTCAATTCCTCATTCTTTCTTTTGATTTCACTAAAGACATGGAAGATGTCTTCCTCTTTATTCTCTAGAATGCCTCCAACAACTTGGAGTATCTGTTGTCATGAGAAGTGATAGACTGAGTTGGAGATTGTATAGACTATTCACTAGACTGTGAATCAACATTCATAGAGACTCTTTGTTTCTTTTTCCTGTGAAAAACCTTGAAGCCTTGGCTTGTTTCCTTTGTTATAGGTGAAGATTGTTCTTCCCTCCCTCTCTTGGTTGTCTTTTCTTGTGCAATTGGAGTTTGCATATTTGATGTAGAGACTACATGCTCCTCAGCCTCCTGGAGGGTATTCTCTGTCTATTCCAACTGATTCTTGAACTGTTCTATCTCAAGCCTAGCTATATGATGATGTGATGTGAACTTATTTTCCACCCTGAGTTTGGAGATGACTCCCAATGGGTCATATGACCAAGAAAAACTGAGAGCAAATTTCATTTATTTTAACAGCTTATCAGCTTCCTCCCCTGCTGCCCTGGTATTACAAATGAAGGGACCAACTTGAGCTTTGAGCTTAAATTGCGATTTATTTTTGGTAGCTACAAAATGTATTTCATCTGCATTCAATATTTGCCTCAAGTACTCCACTGCAAAGATTCTAACAGGGAGGTCATTTGGCAGTTTGTAGGGTGGAAGCTCACAGCCAAAAACCCTACTTTCTGTGTAGTTCTAGTAGCAATACCAATCTCCTGTTGCAACTTGATCTATGAACTAATGTTCTTTGGCAATCTCTTCATTGATCCTTGGTAATGGAGAGCTGCTCATAAGGCTGAGGGCTGGATGAATAAATAGTTCTATGAACTACTTATATGTGAATTATTCTTTCTCCTTCATCCCCATTGAAGTCTAGAAAATCACTGACTATGGCGATCCTTCTTCATCAAGTTTTTGCAAAGAAAATGGGAATCTGTCCCCCTGAAAATATATAAACAGATACACAATTACTAAAGCATACCTGAATACTTATTCAATGTTAAATTTGAAAAACTGCTCATGTATGGTTTCAACTATGAAATGACCGAAATCATAAATAATAGTAGGCTTAGAATCAGAAGAAAACATGGATAAGAAACCAAGGATGGCTTCACTGACAGACTGATCAGAGTGATAACCAAGCAAATACAACATGATAGTAGTAATATGTCTGGTTCTATCAGGAAACATAGATGAATCATAAGGGGGGATTCTCTTTGGTAGAGGACTACCAATTGCTAAAAATAGTTGCAGGGTCTGGGATCTCTTAGTAAAGTCCAATTTGTTATAAGCTTCTATTAGGTTTTCATGAGAAAAAG
>APFE031154695.1:41665-56419 GCA_000404065.3 Pinus taeda
ACCAAAAATTCCCAACAAATGAAGAATATCGATCACTTACAATAGAAGTAGGAAGACCAAAATGAACCCAAATGTTTTGGAAGAAAAAATGAGTTGATTGTTCAATTGTAATTTTGTTTTTACATGGTGTTAGTATGCACATTTTGCTGAACCTGTCTACAACTACATACAAGTAGTCATGACCTTTCCTTGACAATGGAAGGACTCCTACAAAATCCATTGAGATACTCTCCCATGGATGTGAAGGTACCGGAAGTGGAGTGTATAAACCAATTTTCCTATTGCTAGGCTTATTTTTAGCACATAAAGAACATCCTCTTATGAAATGAGAAACATTATCCAACATGCGTGGCCAATAAAAATACCTTTGAAGATTCGCTACTATCTTGCCTACACCAAAGTGTCCAGCAATCAATGAAGTGTGTGCCTCCCTTATGATATTGTTCCTTTCTCCCTGTGGAATACACAACTTTCCCAAGTGATACAACAAACTATTATGTACATGATAATCCAACTCTTCAATTTGATTTCCTTGACTAAAGCTTGCATATACTTCTTGAAAGTCACTATCATTTTCATATTGTTCTATGTAACTTTCATGCAAAATAGAATTATGCTTGAGTATAATAGATGAATTTACAATAGGCCTTGAAAGAATATCAACTACCTTATTGTAGATCCGTTTTTTATACCTGATAACCAAATGAAATTGTTGTAGAGAACCCATCCATCTTAAATGTCATGACTCTGCAACTTTGACTGTGACTGTAAATACTGTAATGATTGATGGTTGGTATGGATGATGGTCTCCTTCCCCATCAAATAGTGCTTCCATTTCTTAACACTTTGTACCAATGCATAAATTTATTTTTCATATGTGGGATAGTTAGTTACAACCCATTAAAGATTTCAGAATGAAATGAGATGGGCTTACCATGATGCAATAGAACTGCTCCCATGACATAATCGCTTACATCAGTTTGAATCTTGAATGGATGTCTAAGATCTGGAAGTGCTAATAACAGTGCTGAACTTATATTTTGATTCAAATCATAAAATTATTTTTTCTGTACTTCTCCCCAATTGAAGACTTTCTTGACACTTGTCAATGCATGTAATGGAGTTGCAATGGAAGAAAAATTAGCAATAAACTTTCTCCAATATTGTGTTGCTCCTAAACAACTTCTTACCTCTGTAACTTTATTTGGCTTGGGCCAATTCAGAATGACCCCAACAATAGAGGGGTCTATCTTTAGCTCACCTCCTCCACCAATGTGTCCCAAATACACTAAACAAGTCTTTCCAAATTCACACTTCGACATCTTTAAAAACAACTGTTCTTTTCTCAAGACATCAAGTACTTTGTTTACATGCATGACATGTTCATCTCTTGACTTGCTGAATATGAG
Source organism: Pinus taeda (assembly GCA_000404065.3). Lineage (NCBI taxonomy): Eukaryota > Viridiplantae > Streptophyta > Pinopsida > Pinales > Pinaceae > Pinus > Pinus taeda. The sequence continues at coordinate 43,075 of APFE031154695.1, forward strand.
GATATCATCGAAGTAGACAATGACAAAATCATCTAGAAATGGTCTCAACACATCATTCATTGCCCTCATGAAAGTAGATGGAGCATTTGTAAGACTAAAAGGCATAACAAGCCACTAAAACAATCCTTGTTTAGATTTAAATGCAGTTTTCCAAATGTCTTCTTCAGTTATCCTAACTCGTTGATAACCACTTCGTAAGTCTAACTTAGTGAAATAATTTTCTTACCCCAATTGATCAAGCAAATCATCAATTCTTGGGAGCAGATAACGATTCTTTACTGTGACTTTGTTCAGTGCATGGAAATCCCCACACATGTGCCAAGTTCCATCCTTCTTTGGCACCAAGACAATGGGCAAACCACATGGAAACGTAGATGGGTGTATGATACCTTTGCTCAACAATTCTTGAATTTTCATTTTGATTTCCAAGCTCTCCATAATAGACATGCAATACATGCCAATGTTTGAAAGTGGAACATCCTATTGCAAATGAATTTCATGGTAAATTACCCTCTTGGGAGGTAACCCCTTTGGTTCCTGAAACATCTCGCCATCCTTGCTTACCACATCACACAAATCATATTTCAATTTATCATCCCAACCTTCATAATCAATATCATTCTTTTTATTGATCATGAGAAGCACAATTTTTTTACTTGCATTTACTAGTCTCTTCATCTTCCTTGCATTAACCAAAGAAATGTTCAACTTTTTGCGATGGGCTCTCACTATGTACTCCACCCCATTCTTGAGCAATATGTATTTGTTGTCATGGTGATAAAATACTACTTTTATATCATACAAATAAGTACTACCCAAAATTATTCCTAAGATGTCAAGTGGAACTACATCTAACTCAACTTCATTAATGAACTTTTCAGTAATGGTGAACTTGAATAAGCACTTCCTTGTAACCTGTAAGTTTGCATTGTTGACTATCCAACCCAATGGATATGGCTTATGATGAGGTACAGTTTCAAGGTTTAGTTTTTTAACCAAGTCTTCTGAATCAAGTTTGATTGTGACCCACTATCAAATAATGCATCAATATTTGTATGATTTGAAATCACTCTAACATGAAACAACTCTATTCTTCACTCTTCATTTGGAGTGTTGTTTTGATTATGTGATGAACTAGTGCTTGCAACAATTTATTTTCCTTTTGTAACCATGGCTGAAATCTTGCTCTCATCACCAGAATCTAAACCAAGGTCATGTTGTGTGGTAGTGGTCGTCTTTTGTTTTCCCTTGTTGTTTTGTTTCCTAAGCCTTAATTCGAGATGCAATTTCTAGCACTGGGCTTCATCATGCCCCTCTTTGGAACAATGTTTGCATGTAATTTTCTCCCTTTATTTTTTCACACTTTCATTATTATTTCCCTTCCCTTTTCCATCCTTTTCTTTCCCCTTACCCTTGAATGACTTCCTCTTAGTACCCTCTTCCTAAATTTTCTTTCCTCTGGATTCAAGGTGCGTGGCTTGCACACATACCTCATCTAAGTTATTTGGATTGAACATAAGAATAGTATGTTTCATATAGGAATGTAAACCCCCAATATATTTCAGCAGTGTATCTTGGGAATTCAAATTTACTCCTAAGAACAAAGCCCTTTTCCTAAACTCTTGTGTGTGTATCTTGGGAATTCAAATTCACTCCTAACAACAAAGCCCTTTTCCTAAACTCCTGTGTTGTATCTTGGACTGTTTGGCCTTTAAGGTGCCTAAAATTCCGCCAACTCATAATGGCTTTTTGCATATAGGCTAAAGGATAAAATTGTCTTTTAATTGCATAAACAAATTCAAAGCAAGTGATGGATATCTTACCATGGATTCTCATTTCCTCTTGAGTCTTTGCTTCCCACCAAACTAGTGCAACTCCTTCTAGACTCAATGAAGCCAACTGGATATTTATGTCATCTTCTTGAAGGTTCTAAATCCTATAGTATACCTCCAACTGTCGAATCCAATTGTCCAACTTTTCTACCTTCACCTCTCCATTGTACATGGGAAGTTTGAATTTTATGTCTAATTTCAGTAATGGAGTCTTTCCTTTTGGGGTTTTGGAATGAGTATGGGAAGTTTCAATGGTGGTAGTGAAAGATGATGCTGTGTGAGATCATGAAGATGATGAGGATGGTGGAGATGGAGGTGTATTTCCACCATTCCCTTTGGAATCATTCTTCTCATCTTTTTTGTTGTCTGAGCTTCCTTCTCCATGCGAAGGTTTAGAACTCTCTCCAACCATTCTAGTGTTCATCTCTTCATAGAGGAATTTAATCATCTTAGTCACGGTATAGAAATCTTTCTTGAATTCTTCCTCTTCTGAAGAGGGACCTTCAGGCTCTCTTTCTTCACACATAATGGCTATGGATTCGGGCTCAAAAATTGGATCTGCTTGTCCCTCTTCAATCTCAGTTGAAGGCAAAACTTGAGGAGTTTCAAGTGCAGCTAGAATTGGAAATTTGGGTGGTGGAGATTGTGGCCTTGTGGCTCTCCTTCTTCTAGGAATTACCTCAGGAGTTGAAACCAATAGATTCCCTTCTGCTTTTTGCAACTTTAACCTTGTAAGCATGACAATTTTGCAACCATTAAAACCATAATTGCACAAACTCAAGCAATCAAGAAATTCAACCACTTCTCTCATACCAACTTCATATATTTTTGTATGATTAGTTTTGTTGTGCTAATAACCATTACAAATTTATAAACATGTGCATGCTTATTGCTTCTTGTGCTGAGGTTTCATGAGCTGTTTGTGCATACAATCAGGTAAATTTCCTTAAGTTTAAAAAGAAATTCATGATAAAAATAGCTTCAGAAACAAATACTGAATAGAAAACATGTATAGTGCAACAAACCATCAAAGAGACACATTAACACAATGTTTTGATGAAGGAGTTCACCCCTCCTGGGCTACACCTCCTTGGTCCAGATTTCATGGCTTGGGCCTCTGTATTAGCTCAATGTGGAAAAAATGATATTTATAAAGCTTTATGGCTCCTGATACCTACACCAATGTGTTCAGAATGTCCAAATTAGCCAAGAACACCTCTTTATGAGCTCAATTTGGTCGAAAATTGACTTCTCTAGAGCTCAGTCAATCTTTTCCTACATTTTCTCCTCTAAATATGGAACATCTCTAGTTAGTCCCTCTAAATTTGGTGGTAGACTCAAATTTAGGGGCACCACCAAAATTACCGCTAGTTTAACTATAGTTAATTAATATATAAACTGCACTTAATTAATACGAAAACCAGATTAGCGCTAAGCACAAACTGTGACCTTCGACGGAAATGGTGGAATGTTCACATGGAATGGTTAATGTTGTGGTTTTGGAGGAGTTGGTTACCTTGAAATTCAAGGTTATGGCCTTGTTCACATGCGGAACCATTAACCATCACATTAACCATTGGCCAGATCTGTTGGATGTCTAATCATTAGGCGTTATGGTTTGTGTTCACATGCGGAACCGTCAGAGTAGTGGTTTGGAAAACTGTCATGGTAAACATTAACTGTTGTGGTTTGTGGAGTTGTGTTCACATGGGGGGAGGGTTGGCCTATAATCTGGCCCTCCCCTAACCATCAGCCTTCGAACCAATACAACATAAATATATGCGGTGAATACATTGGTTAAGAACCATTGGGTAGAGCAGACGGTTAAGGCGTAGTGTTTGTAGGCAGTAGGGCATGGGTTTGACCCCAACAACCACCAATAAATTTTGCTCCAATGTAGACCACCAAACCGACCCTTGGGAGGTGCCATGTGGTGGCCTCCGGGCTTGCCACGTGGCATTCTTCCATTGGTCTAAAATCAAACCAATAAGAATGCGCCAAATCACCACTGTACAACCCAACCATATGGTGACACCTGTCTGATCCTGATTCACTATTGAACAATCATTGACCATGCCTAGTCACCTGCCACGTTAGTAGTACAGACTACTACCTGTGGAGTGACAGGGCATTTTCTTTTTTTGAAAATTTCACTTGTTTAGCAAAGTGATCAGAACACAATAACTTTCTCATACGAAGTCGGTTTTCGACGAAACGAGTTGCATTAGGATCATTTTTCTGAGATGGACACGGTTGTTTAGGTTTCAAGACAATATGAGAAATTTTATTTTTGAGCTAAATACTAAGCACCTGGTTAGTTTGGCTCCCTGGCATGCCATAGAGGGGTCATTATGGCTCTGGCCACCAGGCTCGTCATAATCCAGTAAAGGTGCATCATGTGCTTGTACTGTGTGAGATGGCCACGAGTGTTGCTCGGGTCTGGGACAAGATCATTCCATTCCTCCACCCTGACTTCCATGATTTCCAGATGGTTAAGATCAGTTTCCCAGGTTTTAATCAAATTTTTGACATCCACAAATGTGCTCGAATCACAGGCCTACATCACCTCCTGAAGTCTCTGAGCATTGGTGCACTGACCACTCCTTCTCGACATTTTGAGTAAGGGCGATGCATTCTCCCTTGTCTTCCTATACCTGTTGCCCTTTCCATGGCCTCCATCCTCCATCATTTTTTTCCCCTGAACCATCTTATATCGAACACTATGACATTGAGCACAACTATGCTAATCGATAAGCCCCACCACCAGCCCGAGCCAAGAAATATTCATACAATCATATAAGACACTAATATTACACAAACCTGATATATAATCAATGAAAGCATCAAAAGAAAGTTAGGTTCCAAGTTATGCCACCAAAACAGAGTCTAATTCATCTCATGTCAGCCGTGTCATCATATATCAACTCGGTGAAACACCTAATAAACCAAAAGGCCATAGAAACATCCTTTACCCATGCAACAACAACCTTGAATATTATAACCATTGAGGAGTTCCTCATCATACTAAGGCCTCAACCAAGCCATGCCAGAAGACACATATAACCATAATAGACCCTTGCCCAACCAAATTTGTAGTGAAACTCACCGCTTGAAAGTCCTATTACTTATTTCAGCCCGCATGGAACCTGACCTACCTCGACACCTCCTAACAGAGAGAAACATGCCCATGAGGAAGAGAATGATGTCAATCATAACAGAGACAAGGAGAAAAACAACCTACTTGATATATATAACTTCATGCCCTGACACCCCATACAGATGACTACCATATCGAACCAGACCAGGTCATCCCATAACCCTAACATTTTCGCGACTATGACACACATTCTCCAGACCTTGAGGGGAGGTAAGAGAAAAAGCATACCCAATATCGCTTTCCATTCTTTCTAGTTGTAGTGACAATTCTAGAAAGAAACACCTCCACCACGAACTAACTAGTGCAGAACACCAACACCACAGAACAATCCAATAGAATCTTCTTGATGGAGAAATGCCGAGAAATTGATGTGTTGTCCACCAAAAAAACTGGGCAGGGTACCGCTTCCCTCGTGGGACCTTTCTGATCACACACTGTGTGTCCTTCATCTTAAATCCACACTATTATTTCATGCATGTACTGACAGTTAGCTACCTCCCATCCTTATCTCCTAATGTTACTCCCATCGCCAGATCCCAAAGCGGATTTCCTTGCCTTTTCTCACCTCGATCAGGGGGGTTCGATTTACCTCTACCTCCAGATTCTGGGTCTGATAATGGTCATGATCCAGAATGATTTGAAGAGACTCCAAGTCATCTGAATGCTGAATATTCCTCCATTGGGAGTCATTAGATTCTCCCTTATGTTGGCATCCCTAATTGGCCAAAAATTCTGTTGCCTTTTTTCCCGATATGAGGACATGAGATGGAATGATGTAATCAAAGTAGGTCAATATTTCACTGATCTCTTGGACAAGACGGGTCATCCTCCAAATTTTACTCATCTTATCCCATCAGGTTCCATGGTTGATATGCTTTATAACTTCAACTACCATTTTGGAGTCGCCGTCAATTTCCAATTTTTTAATTCCATCTCTTCAGGCTATGAGAAGAACATGCTTGATTGTGTTAAGTTCAGGTTCATTATTCATGGCATATCTAAAATCTTCTACATAAAGATGGAGATCCTGTCTCTGTGAGTCTCTAAACAACCCACCGAATGTTGCTTCCCTTGGGTTCCCTTTAGATGCACCATCAAAATTCAACTTGAGGAAGCTCTCATGAGGGGGACAAAATATAAATGGCATAGTACAAGGTGAGGCTAGGGGTTTCATGACTCCAAAGCCAACATTTGAGGGGATAAGTTTAAAGTAGATAGAATCTGGACTTCGTGCGGTGCTATCTCCCAATCATCAGGGTGCCACCTCTCAGCCAGAATAATTTCCCTTATATTTTGGATGATTCTTTTCCATATCTCCTCCTGAGGGATTCTTCTATCTTTAAACACTCATCTATTTCTCTCTTTCCAAATTTCCCACAAAAGAAAACCGAGGGCTAGATTCCACACCCTATTTAGAACTTGGCTAGAGAACATACCTTGCCTCCATACTTGAATGGACATTTTCATGCTGGTTGTGTCTCGGTCGAGACATCCATAAAGTTTCCCTATGTTTCTCCACATATGATCCATTAGTGGACATGAGTTAAGGAGGTGTTCCATGTCTTCTGCATTCACATCACACATATAGCATTTTGTCGGTTCTTAAAAACCCATTTTTTGAATTTGATCCCAAGTTAAGATACATTTTCAACACACCAACCACAAGAAATATGCAACTTCAGCCAAAACTTACCCATCCATATTTTCTTCCAGATTGGGTTCTCCTGTTCTTGATGTTCCTCTCTAGCTAACTTATAGGATTCCTTGATTGAGAACATCCCCTGAGGTGTATACCCCCATCTTAAAATATCTGGTCCGTCCATGGTAGATATCTTTCACAAGGCTAGCTCATTTTTGAACATTTCCCATTGTATTGATTCAGAGGTGTCCAACGAGTCTTGTATATCCTTCCATTGATGCCATGATGTGTGTTGGTTTGTCTTCCAAAATTGCACAAAGGTAATGTAGTTCTGGGTGTTGGTAAACATGAAAATATCTAATAGATCCTGTCGACTAAATAGTTTAGGACGTTGCTTCCAAGAATCTTGCCAAAAGAGTTCCCTTCTTCCATCCCTGATTCCCCAAAAGGTGTGTGACCGGATAAGGTATTTGTTCATCACTGCAAGCTTCCAAATTGATGACCCTTTTGAGATGTTTTGAATCCTTAAGATGTCTACTGCAAAAGATGGCATTTGATATTTTCTTGTCCATATAGTCTTCAAGAGATCAGATCCCTCTTCAATCCATTTCCACCACAGTTTCACCCTCATTACTTGATTGAGGATGAAGGGTCTATGATCCCTAGACCTCTTGAGAGATTTGGTTTGGTGATGATATCCTATGCCACCAAGTCCCATTTTTTTCTTCCAGAGTGCCTCGCCACAAAAACATTTTGAAACTTTCCACCATGTTAGAACATGAGGTTTTTGGGGCTGCAGGGCCTGGCAATTGGTAAATCGACATCAATTGGAGACCAACCTTAAGAATGATAGTGCATCTTGCTACGTTTAGTGCTTGGAAGGACCATTAATGTAATATTTCTTAGATACAATCTAGAAGGTCTTTCCAATAGGAGGTTCAGAGGAAGTTAAGGACAAGGCCATCCCGAGGTATTTTGAGGGAAAATAACCAGTGGAGAACCCTAAGATTCTAGCTAGAAAGGATTGGGTAGGGGAAGGGGTATTAAAGAAGAAAATGTTAGATTTATCACTATTGATCACGATTCTAGAGGCTTGCATGAAGTCCTCAAGAATACCTTTTAGGGCCTTGGCTTGATGAAGGGAGACTTGGAAGAACAACATGATGTCATCAAAAAATTGTTGGTGAGTGAGTGGAAGATCATTGCCCCACAAATGAATCCATTTAATAGTTCGTGTTTGAATAGATTCATTTATGTAACACCCTAACCCCTTCGCTGCTAGGATGAACAAGAAGGGGGAGAGAGGATCTCCCTGGAGAATCCTACGGGAGGGATTAAAGGACCTAAAAGAGGATCCATTAAGGAGAATAGATATCACTAGCGAGGAGATCATAGATGAGATCCAATCAATCCATCTAGAGTCGAAGCCAAAAGATTTCAAAATTCCAAGAAGAAAGGGCCAATTGAGACTAGCATAAGATTTAGAAAGATCCAGTTTTATCATCATTCCTTTCATTTTCATCTTCTTAAGGGAGTGAATAGCTTCCTGAGTGGTTATTATTCCATCAAGGATTTGATGCCCTTGAAAAAAATTAGTTTTCTCCTGAGAGATCAAGTTTGGAACGGGGCTTTAAGTCTCTTTACCATCACAATAGAAATAATTTTATAGATGACATTACATAGGGAAATAGGACTGAAGCCTTGGGGGTCTTCAAAAAGTGCCATTTGTGGAATTAAATCAATAAAGGACAAGTTGAGGGATTGATTTACCTTTTGGGATCTCTATGACTTCAAGAATGTCCTACCCCATGAAGTTCCAATTCTCCTGAAATCATTTTTCCATGAATCCATCTGGGCCAAGTGCTTTGTTTCTAGCTAGATCCTTGAAAACATCTCCCACTTCCTCTAGAGTAACCTTGTGCATCAAGGACATGTTTTTTTCTCTACCCACCAAACGTGAGATATGCCTGGTGATTCTCTGAATAACCTCTTTTCTATCTTGGTATGGCTCTGAGAGAAGGTTCTAAAAATGATTTATCAAGAGGGTTTCCATCTCTTCATGATTGATCAGTCTGTTGCTAGTGGGATCCTTTAGAGAGAAGATTTGGTTGTGTTGGCGATGTTGAATCATGGCCTTATGAAAGAACCTAGTATTATTTCCCCCTTCTTGTAGCCACTAGACTAAGGACTTTTGTTTCCAGAGGATTTCCTCTTGTTTCCTCCTTTCGTCAAGCTGTGTGAGAACCCTTCCTTATTCGATTTCCAAAGTGTCATATCGACCTTCCATGATCATTCTTTGTTGGATGGATTTCATTTTCTTTTGAAGATTAAGTTTCTCTTTAATAATGTGACAAAACTCCAACTTATTCCATTTTTTTATTTGCTTCTTGAGCTCTTTTAACTGAAGCTGAAATGTATGCATGTAGTTCCTACCATGGTCTTCCTTGTTCTTCCTTCAATTTTCTACTTTACCCAGAAAATCTGAGTTGCGGAGCCAAAAATATTCAAAACGGAATGGCTGGTTTCTTGGCTCTAGCTTCAGATCCATTTCCAAATGGATTGGCTACTGGTCCAATCCCATGTAGGGTAGGATAGCCACTTCAAAGAAGATATATCTAGATATGAGTCCCTCTGAAACAAGAAAACAGTCAAAGCGGCTTGCAACTTGGTTCTGGCCCCCTCTTTTGTTGTTCCACATATATATTTCATTATGAGTGGGAATGTCAACTAATTTTAGATTCATGATAAAATCATGAAATGTCTCCATCTCTGGATCTTTTCTCTTCTTGCCTCCTTTTTACCCTTCCAGCGATATAATGATATTGAAGTTGCCCCCCAAAATCCATATCTCTTCATGAAAATGCTGCTTAGGTCGTCCGATCATCTGGAGGAAGGCAAACTTCTCTGCTAGAATGTTAGGGCCATAGAAAGTAGAGATGATAGCCTAGTCTATCATTCATATATGTTGGAATCTCCTTGATATGATGTGGGGCATACTCATCCATTGATCAAATATTATCTCTGATGGGTTCCAAAGAATCGCAACCCCACTTGCACTACCTCGCACATCCAGGGCCATCACTTCATACATCAGATTTATGTTACTAGTTATTGTTTGTGAGGTTTTATCACTCCTAAAGTAACTAAAGCAAAATAATTAATTATCAAACAGGGTAGGTATTTTTATTTCAAAGATGTCTTCACTATTTTTGCAGAGACATGTAACAACTAGGTGAAACAGAAAAGATGTCATTGAACACACTTGTAGAAATTAAAGCACTCTTTCAGAATGGAAATACATGCTTGCAGGAATTAAAAGGCACACTACAGGAATGAAAAACACTCGGAAAGGGAATAATCCAAACTTCATAAGAACTTCAGAATAAAGATAGGTGTGACATACATTATCAGATAATGATGTAACAATAATTGAATAGCATAGAATTGAGTAACCTGTGTAACAACAGACAATAAATTTGAAAGAAGAAGTGTATCTATCCCACAATTAAACGTGTGCAATAGTGATAGGAAATACACACTAAAATATTTAAAAAAAAAATCCTATCTACACTGCGATCCCTACTAAGGAGGAGGGCCCTTCCTCTCTAGCAAGGTGCAGGAGTAAAATGAAAACTACTTAAGAATTCAACACAAAATTTCTTGTAACATCACCAAATATATGCTTGTATTAAAATAGTTGAAAAGTACAAGATCCGAATGTCAGTATATCTTTGTTTTCCATCGTTCTTCCCTTCTCATGAGATTAAGCTCTTTTATAAAGTATTTACAAAGCCCCAAAATTAGGGAAATGAATCAGTCATGAGAATCTTGCGATTCTCATGTTGATTAAGCTAACAGAAATAATAAAAAATATAGAAATTATTACAAATTTATTTTAATAAATATTTGTTATGGTTACACCAATCTTGTTTATACACAATTGTAATAGCTCAAATATTCTTAATTTTCCGCATGGAATTAATTCATGCGGCCCTTGACAATTGTATTTGAAAATGGCGGCTACAGTCTTGACAATTCGTAGTGTAACAAGAAGTTTGTGGTTTAACAACAGGAAATGTCAAACCCAGGGTGTAACAGCAAGTAACAAAAACTAACACCGTGTAACAACAAGTACATCAACAACTATTCACCAGCTATCAGTAGTTATGGAAACACCTGAAAGAAAACCATTCAAAATAAATCTTGCAAAGATACCATAGTTAGTCATCCCAAAGAAAGCATTGTTTCGTTCAATACTTAGCATAAAATAGCATAATAATACATCAAAGAAAAAAATTTCTTCTTAATCAAAGGGAGTGGCATTATTATGGGGAAATTGTAGGTTCAATGAGGGAAAATAGCCAAAAATGGGGAAAAGGATGCCTGAAATGTCCTCAAATATTGCATCCAACATCTCCCCCCAACTGAAGCCACTACATGTCCTCATGCAAATTCTTCAAAATGTTTAGGGTCCTCATCTATTATGACACTGGCATGTTGCTCATGTAGTTCTATAAAACCATAGGCACCAATTTTGCCTTCACCTTCTTCTCTATACCCCTGGGTAGACATGATTCGATGTGTTTATGAACAATCCTCATGCTCGCTCAAGTGGAAGTAAGGCTGGTATTTTATAACCGGGATCTAAATCAGAGAAAACTTGAATTTGAGCCCTATCGAGCAATCTCCCATCATTTTTACAATTTGTGCATATTCAGGGACTCAAGTAACAACTATAACGAAATTGGGGTACCCAAAGGGATCCCATGCTTTTAGTGCTTCACTGCAAGCTTCCCATCATTTCAGACTTCCAACTAATGATTTACTTTTCAATTGTTCATAAATATTAAGGAAAAACCAAACAATCCTTCTCCTATAGAGGGACAATTGTTCTGCCATGTCAAGTTTACTGAGAAAGTTTCTAAATTCACGTCTCATAGCAGCGACCATACGAGGTTTTGGTCTTATCTTCAGGGTTACCTTTTCTTCATTCATAACAGATGATTTTATGGTGAGGTGCCAATCGATTTTATTTCTCATGAAAGATGTAAAAAGCCCATAGTTGCAAATCTCCAAGATAGGGGGAAATGTTTGTAACCATCGACAAATTATAATGCTCAACAAATATATCATGCAGGAAGAGTTCACATAACAAAATCTACTCATGGAAATTGCATGAAATAAATACATCCAAAAAAGTTTTAGTGGTAATGCTCATGTAGGGTCTGTTCTCATGGATGGCTCTCAACTGGAAAAGATAAAATTTCTCCCACAAGAATATCGGTTAGGACGAAGATGGTGTCCTACAACCTAAAAGGTTTAGGGCTAACTCATACATTTTACCTATCTCTTCAGTCAACTTCTTGACCTCTTGTTGTAGTTGTTATCTCTATTCTTCCTTTTCCATCTCAAATTTCCTCCTTTCCCACTTTATCATCTCTTCTGTCACCAATTCTTTGGCCCACTGATCCTTAAGGGTATGCATAACCTTCTGATGTTATTCCAAATAAATCACTCCCTTTTTAAGGGAAAGTTCCATTTGCTTCTAATTCTCCAATTCCGCTATCAATAGAAGTTTTTTCTGAATGCCACCTTGCTTCAAGGTCCTATTTTGTTTCATGTGCAACAACAGTAGAGGGTGTAACAACATCTCATGTTTTTAGTTGCTCTGCCTCAGCTGTTGGTTCTTGTGTATCAAAAACTGTTAGAAAATTATATATTACGGAGCAATGGAACACATAAAATATTGCAGAAATATAAACACAGAAAACGCATAAAACAGGAGAGACATAGATATACGTGGTTCACCCAGTTTGAGCTACGTCCACCCCGAATAGCCAGTCCTTCCTTTCTATTATCCAACAAAATGAAGAGACACAACCTACAGTAGATTCGTTGTAATATCCTCTGTTTTCTTTCACAGTCTCACCTCTCTGCTTCTCGCTCGAAGAATACATATATATTACACAGACTCAATACAATGCCCTCATACAAAGAGAGGGGTTTCCTTCTAGGGCAAAAAACCATAAACTAAACATAAGTTCTACCGTTAGATCATCCGCCTAATGAACGGCCCAGATTGACTAGAAATTACTATACTTTTACAAGGCAATTTTACATCTGTTTTTAGCTTTGAGGGCGCTGCCCCGGAACCCCCCAACCGGGGGGGATCGCCCCCCCCCAAACCCCCACGAGGGAGACAAGTCCCCCCTGCATGGAGGGGTGTACAAACTTCCTGGGGTATACATCCGGCTAAAACAAAGACCTCTAAACAATCATGCTCCATTCTCAACAATCTCCCACTTGGAGAATGATTGTAGCAACTCCACCGCTGCTTCATTTGCTGGACAATGACTCCTCTTTGGACCTGGTTGTTTCTCATCTTCATCGTCATCCTTGAAGACTAATTGAAACTGATCATATTCTCAGTTTCTCCTTGGTTATAACTTTTGTTAGCATATCTATAGGATTCTGGCTAGTGTGTATCTTTTCGAGCTTCAACCCTCCATCTTCCAACCCTGATCATATGAAATGGTACTTGAGTTGTATGTGTTCAGTCCTGGAATGAAATGCTGAGTTCTTTGCAAGATGAATGGAACTTTGGCTATCATTGTATAACGTGCCCATATCATGCTCCTTACCCAATTCACCCATAAACCTTTGTAACCAAATCATTTCTTTACTAGCCTCTGTAGTAGCAACATACTCTACTTCTGT
>APFE031154703.1:0-32552 GCA_000404065.3 Pinus taeda
CACCACGCTACTCATCTGATTCATAGGGAGAGTCTTTATAGTCTATAATATTGCTAGCCATTTGATCTCTTTCTTGCAAGGTGTATCATGCCATCTAAACCAAATCACAATAAACTAGCATACCTTAGTATAGATCAGAGAGGATACCTTGTCTACGAGATCAAAAAATCAACATGATACATGTGTAACATAATCATAATAGCATATAGACATATACAAATACGTGCATCAACACATAAACATCATTCTAGCTAGAGTCTAGTCATCAATGCATGACCATATCAATTAGACATACCATGAAAACAACAATAATCATTACACCATTATAAACTTCACCACATGCAAACATTAAGATGCATAAGCAATGCATAATTGACCACACACATGCATGAATGCATATAATCAAGCATAAGAAAACAAGACTTGAAACCAAGATTACAAAAATGATACATTTAGCCAAGCATACAAAATGATACATGTAAGTGACATATAACAACATGTAGCTAGTCATACACTCATGACGATGCATCCCACAACAACAACCTCAACTTCCACATGGCAACATCACTTCAACGATGATCAACACCATGCAATGAAAAGCATACATGGAATCCATGCAATGCAAAATTACATGGAATGCAAGCATAAGAGGCACACATGCAACCAACATGCATGCATGACCAATACACACAGACCATCCAGTCCAAGGGGTGAACCGTGCTCTGATACCACTTTGTAACACCCTCATCCCACATCTACTCAAGTAACCAACCAATTGGGGTAAACATACAACGAGAGGCTACTATGATCAAATTCAACCTCCTATGTGACCTTAACGAAATGAAATTGATGGAAACACAACATATAAACCTTCCACATCAGCTACAGGACCCCTGAGAACCATCCCAACACTTCAGGAAGCTATCCCATGGTTCCCATTGAATTTTTTGATCACTTGACCTGTGGACGCTCTCATGCTATGGACATGTCAGTGTCCAAGGAACTCTGGATGCTCTCACAGGCATGCAAGCTAGCATCCAGGGACTATTTTTCACAATGTTTTGTGTGCATCCCTAGGATTTGAGCCATTTTTTCACGCCTAGAACCCAGTTCACTACCCAAAATTAAATGGCATATTTAAAATAATAATATAACAAGGAAACAATGATGCAAAATAAAATAGTTGAACAAGCCCTTAAATAGACCCCTACTAGCCATGGCAAGCATTTCGTCAAACATAACACAAATATGTAATCTATAGGTGTAAACAACATATTTAAGGGTAGGGATATCATACTTATCTGAGAATCGCTAAGAACCATTGTTCCCTCTTATAATTTGTTTCATTATCATCTATTAGGTTATAGATACATTGTCCATTCATTTACAAGTAAAAACATGATGAAAGCCATACAAAGTAACTATATTAAAACACATACATAACCAACATAATGGAAATAGAAATACCAATGAAATCACAACCATATGATCCACATATGAATTAGTATAATACTCATAGAAATACAAGGAGAAATAACCTTTCATTAATGATTAAAAAAACCAAATCTGAGATGACACTACCACATTCCACCTGACCATAGAATGGTTGAGCCAAATCTCTCTTCAACCATTCACCCTTGTTCCATATTCCAAGCACAAATGTAGGACTCAAACCAAAAGAACCAACCATGACATATCGAGGCTAAACTACCTCACCCTCATCAATAGAAACTAGGATTTAGCATAATCCATCTCGGATCACTAGGCCAACAAAATAAACATGTCATAATAGGCTTTACCATGATCTCCACCCAATCACTAGGCCAAACAAGCATGAATTCCATCGAATTTATCCACCTACACCATGAGGAATTTTCCTGTCTCCTAGTCTCTTGGGCTTTATCGCAATCCAAACCTAGATCACTAAGCCCTAAACTAAGACCCACTCTCCAGGATTTACAACATATCCCAAACCCAGGATTACTAGGCCCAATGGAGAGCAAACCATATCTTGGATTTACCATATATCCTGTCATTCACTAGTAAGGATTCCTAGGCCCACCGAGGCAACACAATCATGGCTTTACCACAATGCAAAATTTGGCTCAGGGATCGCTAGGCCAATGCCTTTACCATGATCCACAATCTGGTTCAGGGACCACTAGGATATGTGCTCTACCATGCAAAGATCCACGTCATTCAGCTTCGAATCCATCCCGCAAACCAGCTCAACCAAAACATGAGAACCCCATCACACCATGGCTATCCGACAATGGCAAGGCTAGGTCAAAAACACTGTTACACCTGGAAAAACTCATGCCATAATAGAAAAAGAACCACATGCAATACCATGCATGCCAAATCTAGTAAGGAAAATACACACGTAAATCAATACCTGCAAAGAATCTTGATGTAGTTGCTTGATCATGCCTTTCCTTACTTGATCTTTGCTTCCTCTTGCTTTCTGTGCCTTTCTTTATCCAATGCCAAAATGCTACAAGAAAACTCTAAGTGTCCAAGAGTGAGAGAGAGAGAGAGAGATTAATGGGAGAGCTCCAAAACTGAACTAATAAAACGTTACCAATTGATCCTCATAAGCCCTTTTATTAATGAGACATCTATTTTATTCATTTTCCATTATTTTCATTCATTTTCATCCTCACAAGCACTTGTGGCCGTTCACCTCTGTTTTCTCCTAATTTCCATCATTTTCATAAATGTGCCAAAATGCCATTTTTCCTTTTCGAAGCCTTAGCCCTTACCTTTTCCAATTTCCTTATCCATAATAAACTGATGAACACACACACTAGGATTTCTTGCCCAACATTCAACTTGGAATAAGTGTCCCATCAAGTGTGGTTATTATTTGTGCCTTTATTACCTTCAATTACATGGAATTTTAACCAAGGTTGTTACAGTTATGATGATCAAATTGGACTTATCTTAAGCCTATAACCACCTCAGCTGGTCTTATTTGGTTAGTATCTTGAAGTATTTTGGATTCAACCAGCATTGGGTGAGTTGGATCCTCTCCCTTATTTCCTCCCTAGTCTGCTCTATCCCACTCAATGGTTCTTCCTCCCACACCTTCAATCCCTCTCGTGGCCTTAGGTAGGGAGATTTAATCTTCCCTTCTCTTCATCCTAGAAGTTGAAGGATTGGGTAGATATTTGAAATTGATAGTTCATTTCTCTCAAATTAAGGGCCTTCGCACATGGGGCAATTACTTATCCATTACTCACCAGCAATTTGTGGATGACATCATGTTATTTTGTCAAGTCTACTTGAGAGAAGCCCAAAAAATAAAAAATACAAACCTTCAGGAGTTTATGTTGGCCTCGGGAACCTTGATTAATAATGATAAATCTAACATCTTCTTTTTTAATACCCCAAGGATTATTTGAACCTTCTTAGCCAGGTTGTTGGGCTTTGGTATTGGGTCTTTACCTATGAAATATATGGGAATGTCTTTAGTGCTTAATTCTTTAAAGACTTATTATTGGCAAGACCTCCTTCTCAAAATTCAATTGAAACTTAGTGGTTGGGAATTTAGAGCCCTCAATCTGGATGGAGGAACTATCCTCTTAAAAGTTGTCCTTCATTTTATTCCTATCTATCAACTCTCTAGTATGGCCACTCCTAACACCTCATGTTTAGCTATGGTGGAAATATTTAGGAAATTCCTATGGAAAGGTGCTCATCAACTAAATAAACGGGCTTTGGTATCCTGGAACACTCTCCATCTTCCTAAGATGGTCTGGGGATTCAGTATCAGGGACCCCTTCATCTTGAATCAAGTTATGGGGGCCAAGCTTTGGTGGAGGTGGATAAAAGGGGGACATTATTTATGGAAGAATATTTGGACCTGAAAATATTGTATTTCAACTCAAACAGAAGATATAATTAGATATATGGATCCCCCAAAGATATCCTCAATATGGAACTTGGCCATAGGGAATAGGGACCTTGTAAATCAACATTTTTTTTGGGAGATTTGAAATGGACATACAACTTTATTCTGGCAGAATTCTTGGGAGCAGAGAGAAAAATTGTTCAATCGTCCTCCTCTAGGGGATATCTTCCTATACATAACTAGCATGAATTATTATAGAGTAGATAAATTATGGAATCCCTCTCAACTAAACTCTAGATGGAGAAAGTGGAAAGATCTAAAGGATTGGCCAAATCCACCCCTATCTAAGCAATGACAACTAATGGACAAAGGCCTGCAATCAAGGAAAATAACCTGCCAGGAGGGTGAGGACATTATTTGATGGGGTTACTTGACCTAGGGTTCATTCAAAATTAAAGAAGCATATCGGCTCAGAGCATAAGAGCCCCAAATTCATCAACATAATCCATGGAAGAAGATTTGTACAAGTAAATTATGGCAAAAAATAGCCCACTTTTTATTGTTGGTATTCTGAGGGTGAATCCTTACTTGGGAATAGCTCCAAAATCAAGGCTTCTAGGGTCCTTCATTTTGTTTACTGTGCAACCAATGAAAACCTAAAAAGTCTTTTAAACACTTGCCCCTCCGTAGTCCAAAAATGGCTCTAGCTAGGGGAACAATTTGGTCACTTGGACAGAGATCCACGTAGCATTAAGGAGTCCACACTTTTATCACACCAAGGTATTTTTTCGAGTCCGGTCCTAAATCGAGCATGGGAATTAGCTATGGGCTTCATATTGTGGGCCATTTGGAAAGAAACAAACAACATGATATCTAAAGACATGCATACTCCTCAAGAAGTAATCTGGACATGTATAACTCAGAATATTCGAGACACCATTCTCTCAGAAAAATGGCATTCATATGATTGGAAGGTAGGCCCTATCAAAGCAAGAATTCTCAAACTACTAAAATTATCTTCAAAAATGATATCTCAAAGCTCTTGTAAACATTTAACAACCCTCACCACGTCACCTCAACATTTCACTGCACCCTCGAACGGTTTCATCAAGTTAAGCTTTGATGGAGCTTCGAAGGTAATCTAGGGAATGTTGGGTATGGTGGCCTATTTTTGGATTATTGATAGAGAACTATACTTGTATTCACTACAGACCATGGTTATGCTAGTAACAATGAGGCATATTTTACTTCAATCAAACAAGACCTTCTCATTATTATAAGAATTTGTTACAAGAGGATAGTGATTGAAAGGGGTTCAAATTTGGTGGTAGAAATTGTCAAGAAGCTAAATTAGGGAACTCAATCGGACAATCTGAGCCACAACTAGTGTATCGCACATCTAGTGCAAGATTTCAGAGAGCTCCTCCCTTCATTTGACTATTTCCTAACCTCCCATGTTCAAAGAGAAGGTAACAAGGCTGCAGATTTCTTAGCAAATTGGAGTTGATCTCACTGGGTAGATCCCTAGAGATGGCATGACATTTCCACACCCTGGAAGAAGAATTGATCTCCATCCATAGTATAATAGAGAAAGATAACAAAAATAGTCAACAACACGAGGAGATTCTAAACCAACCTCCCTGATCGGGGTGTGAACTAGACCCAATGGGTACATCCTCGCCCACTGACTAATGCAAATCCAAAGGAAATCTAAAGGCACCCTCCACATGCATGCATCACTTGGAGAGGTGGTGGTGTGCATGAGAGGGTTAAATTTCGACCGGAAGGTGGCATAGCCATTAAGCAAGTCAAGAAGGTGAGTTCATCCTCCATTGTGCTTGGTAAATTGGTCTGTGTGCTCCGTTCGCTATGGATATGGTTTGGGTTGTTCATCCCAAGGAAAACACTGGCTTAGTATCTTTCTGGTCAAGGACCTGGTCATTGGTATGTATCCATTCTTAATTTTTTTCTCCCTGCATCTATGGCTCTCAGCGTCTCTGTCCTTGCATATCCTAGATGCACGGGCAAATGGTATTCTAGCGGGATTGGAAAAGAATTTCTCAGGATTGTGGCATGTTTTGCCCAATTTTATGTGTCGAGTCGTTATTTTTTTCTTGTTCATGTGTTAATGGTCTATGATAACTAGCTCTCACACATGGGTTCCCATCGGGTTAGGCCAATGGATTGCATTAGGTTTCACTGCACTCCCTATCTTTGTTATTTCAGAATTGTGAGGGTTTTGGTTTTTAGTCAATTTTATTTGGCTCTTGAGGAATCTGATTATGTATGGTCTCAGAATATTGCCATTGTTGTTTGTAAGCACTAGCCTGGTCTTAGTAGGCACAATGTCATGGTCTGGGTCGAATTGTGGGAAATATTTGGTGGTTGTCCCATCTCTGTGGCAAGGGTATATTGCATTTTGTTATGGTGCGTGGTTGTGTGTGGGTCATAGACAAGGGGCAGCTCACGGCTCAAAGGCTATTTCTTTCTCCATCGTATAGTTATGTTGCTTGAATTGCTTAGAGATGAGATTCATCTGGCCCATTTTGGGGTTTTTCCTATGGATGTTTCAGTCTGTTAGTATAGGCCTGACTATGGGCATTAGTGGAGCAGTGGTAGAAGCAGGACCATAACGTCTTGTTGGTCACCTATTAACTACAAGTTTTCGAACTAGATGCTTATTTTGTTGGTTTCTTTTGTAATTTCATTAGCAGGTATTCGAGGCTGGAGTGACCCTTGGCAGTGTCTTGCTTCTGAGCTTAGATTTTGTTTGGGCTGACCTCTAGATTTTGACACAAGCAACTATTTGATTTGTAGGTGTATCAAAATAGTTTGTGCCTTTGGTAAGGGAAGGAATGGCCGAGGAGGCCGCAACCACGGGAAACAAAGGAAAGAATTTGCTTCCCAGGACAGTCAACCTAGCTCATCTCGGGGGACTGCGCATGGGCATAAATTAATATCCTGAATTATTTAGGAAGTCACTCAGGCCTATCATTTGGGCAGTTCAACCCTAATCAAGCAGCTCATAGTAGATTGGGAAGAGGAGATTAAACAGACAAAGAAGAGTTTGGAGATTGATTTAGATGGGTGGAAAACTTCAATCCATGACCCTGGCCATACTCGTCGAAGATCCACTCAATATAAGAAAACAATCTGCTTATTTTGTATGATGAAGAGCCTTCTGGATAAAGCCTTTGAGCAATTTAAACCTGACATGCATTTTTCCTCCCATGGACATTCAAATTATACTAAAGAGTTTCAAAATATTCAGTTTCAATTGCAACAACATAATGGATGCCTCAACCACATAGAGAAGCACATCCCTTGTATTCTGCACATGGAGGTTCCAGGTTCCACTGTGAAGAACCCTACTTTGTTGGATTAAGTATGATGAGTAGAGTGATAGTGCACCCCTGGCTATAGTTTTGTATGAAGTATTTTCATAATTTTAGGCATATTATCAGTGATGTTTATAGGTATCTAGCTAGTAGGAAGAAAAAAGACTCTTAGACATATATAATGTGGCTTGTAAGACTTATTATTTTTTGTTTCTGGATGACTTATTTTTCTGTTAGGTGGCCAACATACCTGGTTTCCCTTGGGGTAGGTTGAGGCCGCCTAACCTTCAAACATATGGATGTAACCTGCTTTTTTGATAGAAAATTGATGAAAAGGTCCTACCAAGCTTATAAAAGAAAAGATAAACTCATCTTTTTTAAAACATTTGTTGAAATTTCATTAAAACTAACCAAAAACTTGCCATAAAAACACTATTTCCTCTATTAGTTATACTAATCTATTTTAAATTATTAATTGTTGAAATTTAAACTTGTAAATTAATAAAAAATAATTTTTATCCTAAACTTAATTGAATGCATTGATAGATAGATTCTACACCCTCAAAATCCTCGAGGCACTTGATCTTTGCAAATTAAACAACCTAAACATATGATTTAAAAACAATTGTACTAGATTTTGAATAAATTTGACAAAAAGTATGCTTCAAATAGAAGCATTCCATGAAACTTAATTCCACACAACTTGAAAAAAATAATGCTTCAAATAGAAGCATTTCATGAAATTTAATTTCAGTAAGAGGCACTATACAACCTAGTCTAGGGGAGATGTGTAGGTGTAATGTAAGAAAGTTTGTTAGCATTTTTAGAATAAACAAATAAATAAATATGCTTCATATGTTTTGATTGATATTCAAATTAAAACAGATATAAATATAATAATTTCACCTAATAACAATAACTAAAAATATACATACAAAGTAGAAAATCATTGCGTATAGCCCAACCGTGGGTGATAACACTTTTCTCAAAACAACTTTAACACAACCAAATCGAGCAACTAAAAATCAATGATTTAGTATGTTATAGACTAATGTGGTGTGTGTATGTATATATATAGATTAAAAAATTCATAATTTAATAATATTTTTGAAATCAATTATGATTAACAAAAAACAACTAGGTAGTTAAATTTGACTATCAAAATTTAACATAGTAATAAATTTATGTGGTCCATTAAAATAATTAATATAAAATGTAACTATATATATATATTTAAAAAAATACAAATATTTGTATATGAAAGACACA
The DNA here is from genome assembly GCA_000404065.3 of Pinus taeda. Lineage (NCBI taxonomy): Eukaryota > Viridiplantae > Streptophyta > Pinopsida > Pinales > Pinaceae > Pinus > Pinus taeda. The sequence goes on from APFE031154703.1 coordinate 8,461, forward strand.
TTGAACACTTTAAACAATAATTATAATAATATATATATCTATATCTATATCTATATCTATATATATATATATATATATTATATATATATATATATATATATATATATATATATAGTAGAGAGAGAGAGAGAGAGAGAGAGAGAGAGAGAGAGACGTTGCCTACTTGTTAGACTTTTTGGAGTTTCTGACTCATTTCTAGTTAGAATCCCACGAAAAAATTTGGTGTCAAATCTTGATTTGTGTTGTTTAGACCAATTTTTTGATTGCATATATGGATTCAACACCCTGGTTTTCTTATTGTGAAGTGTTCACCTCTAAAACTTATGACTTTGATGAATCTCTCCCCGATTCTAGACAAATTAGCCAGAAAAAGGAAAACCTTTCAAAAAGTCTAATAAATAGCCAATATTTTTCAATTTATAAGGGAGATTCTAAAATTATAAATAAATAAATCAAATTATTTTAAACAATAAAAAAATCACAATCTTGCTAAAAATTGTATTTCGAGATTCCCAAAAAAATATTATTTCGTGTATTAGTTACACTATGCCAAATTAAGTCTAAGATACCAATTAATTTTTATTAATTCATAAAATTAAATTTCAACTATTAAAAATTAATAATTTAAAATAACAATAAATAAATTATTCATTATATTTTTTTCAAAATTATCAACATAAATTATTATTAATATATTCTAATTTATACCGATTTTATAAAATAATATTTAGCAAACAAAACACTAATATTAAATACTTAGATTTGAGACATGAAATAAGAACTATAAATTATATTATTTTTAAAATCACCCATAAATTATATTATTTTTAAAATCACCATAGATCCATCTTAACTCTGGATCTACCATGAGAGGTATCAAATATTTTAAGATACTAACGAGTTTTAAAATGATGAGAGATTTGATCCCTATCACCACTTGGTAGATTTAGAATTAAGATAGATCTAGATCAGTTCATATTATTTATGTAAAAATGTCATAACGTTTAATTATTATTCTATTTATAAATTATAGGGTTTAATTTTTATTTATTTTTTATAATTTTTGAATTTCACGTATAGATTGAGATGGACAATTTTATATTTATTATTTACTACAATTATAGTTAAAGTGTAATAGTTCTCTCATATACAAATATCTACATTTATTAAATCATTACTATATAGTTATATTTATATATTAATAATTTGAATGGACCATGCACATAATTTGTATAATAAATTCATTAGTATATTAAATTGTGATGGCCAAGTTTAACTACCCTACATTAATATTAGTTATTTATTATCAATTTTAATTTATTATTATTAAATTATGAATTTTTACACTATAAGGCATTCCCTTTGAGAAGAAGTCCCTCCCATGCCACTTGTGCCATTGCGGGACGTTGATATTTTTGTTAAATGATTGAAATAATGTCTACCATTATATTGAAGACTGGTATTGTCAGTTACAATTCAGTATAGTGATAGGCCACCACTGCCTAGAGGATAATAGGCTACCGCTGCATAAAGTCTTTTGCTCAAAGGTTGTGAGCCTCTTCCTCGCTGGATTGGTTTTCTCAGGAGGACTCGTTGAGAATGTGCAAGCATTTGCAACTTCCTGCCATATCAAAAATTAGCAAGAAAGAGAGCAAAGGTGAGGCCAAGCTAGGGCATGGGATCAAAACATCACTTCCCTCCTCCACAACCACTACGGCATTTTATTAGCTTTCCCATGGGACTAGATCAGGTGACCTCTCGTAGTCGAGCTTATAAACATGAAATGATGCAGATAATGTTTGAATGATTTTTCTTATTTGGACTAGGCTTCAATTATGTCTATCTTTACTATTCTCTGCTTAGTTCATAAAGCTTTTTGTTTCGGCAGTGGTGAACCAATTATTCTTGTCGAACATTATATTTTTTGTTAAATTGGAACACTACCTGTCTTCAATTTTCGATTTGTCTGTAACAAATAGAATAATCTTATTTTCTTTACAGGTTTTAGCATGAAATCATGTTCAATTAACTCGATGTGGTGATGGTAGTTAAAGATGAAACCATCATTCTCATGAAGGCATTCCTTCTAATTTCTTTTTAGGGAGTCCCACTTCTTAAGATGACCTTGTGGGTCTCATCTCTCTCCTTAATAATTTTGGGCCACTAGTTATTGGGAATCTTGATTTTTTCTACTATGCTTTCCATTATATTACTTGAAACATCTTGCTTGTCTTTACTTGCTTGACTTGCTCAATGTTTTTCAAAGTTAAGGCTTCTGTGAGGAGAGAAATTATCTAGTATTTCCATATCCATCACTAAAAATTCCAATGTGATGGATTTGGAAATACTAAATAATTTCTAATGTTGTTTGCATGACTTTACATTTCATTTTTTGCTTCCTTTTCTAATTGTTGCATATTACATTTTCTTTCCATTGTTTGAAGCACCACTTTTGTTGAGCCTCTGAAATTGCCTTCTTTTTTACAGTTTTACCTTTCATTTTCACCTATTTTTTCACTTAATTCCATATCATTACACTTCCTCCATGATTTAAGAGTCATCTAGGCCATGCAAATAATCAATAAAGTAAATTTCCATTATTATCTCAAATATATACATTTTACTTTATAAAATTGCTTTGATTAGACATAAGCTACAGAATTGTGCAAATTTCATAGCTCCTCTAACATTTCGCAACTGATTCAAAGGTTCTATAGGTTTCTATGGGTCATAAATTAGCAGGAGCATATCCACAGTTGTCAAATGTTTCTGAGATGGTAATCCACCTATCAACCACAGATGGAAGTTCATAGGGTCAACATATCATTCAAGTCAAACTCTCAGTCAAATTAGTTATGGTGCACCTATAGGTAGGAAAATATCAAGTGACCATGGCCTATTTCAAACATGTGAGATTTAAGGATCTAGATTTCATGATCTAATGAAGACCTAATGGATTAAGACTACTGATATGTCCTTTCATGGTTCACTTCTCCGATAGTAAATTGTGAAAACAAAATGTTTGAATAGATTTAAATTACTAGGGTGTCACTTTAGCTCTAATTTCTAGCTATACGATTCTCAATCTATTTATTATGTTAACTCTATAAAATGATTCCCCTGGAAGCAAGTAGATAGATTTTTGAAGTTGATTTATCTTTGCAAAGACTATTATATTGAAATTTTGTTTTACACAATCCAGTAATAGAAACGCTTTTATGGTACATTCATAATTTCTTGTGGTCAATTCAAGTTCATGTTCTAAGTTTGTAGTCACTCGCGCATCTTAGGAGGCCCCCCTGCAAAAGTATGAGATAGTGTAATCTTGTTTTCATTTAGAATTTTCTTATGCTCTATTTCCATTCATCGCTTTAAAAAAATCCTCTATTCCATAAAATAGTATAGCTTTTATCCAGTCTTTCTTTTAATTACTCATTTTTTTCCCTATAGAAGTCAAGCGCTTCAGTAAATGGAAAATTAATCAAAAATATTATCTTAGTTTATTCTTTTTCGCTTAGTCTCATATTTATAGTCTTGAATGATTACAATATGATATGCACACATTAGTAATATCATTATAGTAAATTGATTTCTTAAGAATATGTTTCCTTTATATTTCATAACATAAACTTCATTTCTTTCATCATATAGAATTTACTGCTTTCCTAGGATTAAAATTTATTGTTTCATACTTGTAGAATAGAGATTAGTATAGAATCGTATTTGTCTTTCATAGAGTAAATTTTCTTTCATGATCCATAAATAGGCTTACTTTCATGCTCAATAGAGTAAGTTAGACTTGAGGAATTTAAAAAAGCTTTCATAAGACATGATTCGGATAGTAATATCATTTTGAATCAATAGACTAATGTTTATTTCTAAGTTCAAAATTTGATGCTCTTTATTTTGAGAAATAAAGTGTGTGTTTGCAACCTCATTTGGATCTCCCCAAAAGTAGGATTTCATTTCAAGCCTTGTAATTTCATTTCAATAGAATAGATTTCTTTCTATCAATAGTTATTTCCTAGCATATATAGTGAAAGTGTCCTTCATAAGAATACAAATCCCAGATTGATAATTTAATGCAAGTAATTTAACCATCAATCAAATTACCCAACATTTTTGGCATCATTGTCGGGGAAGCATACATAGGTAGTAATTTTTTGATGTTTTTTTGTTTATACAACTTCATTTCAAAGGAGTGGTAAGATGAGAGGTAAGAACCTATGCATCACGATTGTGGGGAACTTCCTAACCAAAGTTATTGCAATTTCATCTCATAATGGTTTCATTCATTCTTAGATGCATAGTTAAAAACTCATATAAAAAACATTTAGGATGCATGTATAGAGAACAAGATTATAGGGGTATATTTTTTATAGGGAGTAGTTTAATTCCATCATCAGCAACCACCCCCACTAGACCACTTAGTGCCACACCATCTTCCATCTCACTCATTCCATATTTTCAAGGTAGACTAAGACTTCGTGGGGTACAAAGATAAAAACAATTCTACCTAGAGACTCACTAACTTCATCTATAGAAGAAGTGGTAGAAGAACCTACACCTATAAATAAAGGAGTTATTTACCTTTCTTCAACAAGTGAACAACTCATTGGACAAGAGTTATAAGTACCTAATGAAGAAGAAGAAGGAGAAGAAACTTTTCCCAAAGAACCATTGATAGAGGAACTAGAAGAAGAGGGACCTAAGGGAGACAATCCTATTGAGGAGCATTATATAAGTTCTAAAGAATCTACAATGGCAGAAGGAGAAGGAGAGGTATATAATGGAGAGGAACAACCATGAATTGGTGGAGGTAGAGGAGGTAGAAGGCCACAAGGAGGTAGTAGAGGGGGTCAAGGTAGAAGAGGAAGAAGAGGAGATGATGGAGGGTATCATGAAGAAGAGGATCCTTTTGGATTTCCTATTTAATATATCGATACTACTGCTACTATGAAGAATATTTCTCCATCCATTCTTCCTAACTTCCATGGTATGATAAATGAGGATCCATAAACATTTCTCTTTGAGTTTGAGGTATTATGTCGATCTCATGATTATTTACTTGATACATAAAAGTTGAAATTATTTCCTAGTACATTGAAAGATAGGGCTCTCAAATGGTTCATGAGTTTAGGAAATAATTCTATAAGGACATGGGATGACATGAAAATAATATTTTTAGAAAAATATAAAAAAATTTACATACATCATGACCTTAGAGAAGAAGTTTTCAAGATGACTCAAAATGAAAATGAAAGCCTTAAATATTTATTAGAGAGATTTACATATAATGTTAAAAGAGCTAAATTGCATGATTTAGGACTTGACACATTAAAAACACTCTTACTAAAATCTATAAGGGATGAATGGATTGATATTCTTAAATTAATGAGTAAAGGAGATGTGTCTCAGTTATATTTTCAAGAGATTTGCGAACTGTGCAAGCATATTTCAAGAGGAAAATTAGAATATGGTAGCAATCCAAGAGATCAATTATGTCAATAGTAAGTAAATATGCATTGGGAATGATAAGCCAAGCAGAAATTAGTAATTTTCTTAATAACTTTAAAATTGATATTCTTGGAAATATTAGTGAGTAAATTGATATGCTAAGAGTAAAAACCAAGCAAAAAGTTGAAAATGTTGCATTGTCTATTTTATGTCCTAAATGTAGGAATAAACATACATTATGATAATGTCCTATTTCCAGTATTCAAATTTGTGTTATATGTGTAGAGACTCATGCAACAAAGTATTTCCCTTCAATACCGAGACTAAAAGTTGTTTACAAAGAGGAAACTGGGACAAGTAAAAAAAAACAATTTTGTTATGTCGTTCCTAGAAGACCTTGGCAACCTTGTCAAACAGGTATGGAAAAAGATCCTAGTTTACAATTCCAATCTTATGCACAACTACAAATTAATTGGAATATACCCCTACCATGGCAAACTTGGCTACCTCAACCACAAAACTCATATTGGTCACAAGAATGGCAAGATTCCTATGGTAGAAAGCCCTAGTACCCTCAATATCTTCAACAATATCCATAGTACCAACCTCAGTATTATTCCCCACCCCAACCTCCATAACTTGTCCAACCACAATTCGTCAATTGACTACAAGTCAACCCCTTCCATAATACCATCCACTTTATTTCCTCAAAAATCAAATCAGTTTCCTACACAACCACTTCCCAACCCCAATAATAAAACACCTCAGTAACCCATAATATTGAGGTCCAAAATTTTCAACCCTACATGATTGCTCCTTTAGATTTGAATGATGTCCAACTTATCTTTGGTCAATTTTTACAAAATAAAACAACCCTTATTGTCATTCAAGAATATAAATAGGATAAGACTTTTGAAAAGGAGGAAAACACTAAACAGGAAAATACTCCTCAAAAGGAATACATTCCTACAAAAATATATGACAATCAAATAAAACCAACTCCTAAAATTCCTATAATTGAGCAACCCTCTATTTTCTTACAAAATCCTCCCTTTCTAGGGAGACTCCAAATTGATAAAGGTGTAGAGAAGCAATTAGTTTTACCTTATTATAACATGTTAAATGAATTGAAAAATATTTGCATCAAAATTCCATTTCTTCAAGCTATAAAGGAAATTCCTATTTTTGCAAAAGAAATAAAGGAGTTGTGTGTTAAGAAACCTAGAAGAAAAAGGAAATAAATCCAAAAAGTACAACTGGTAGGAATACTTGTTGGCATTATGATGGGAAAACAAATAATTCTTATACCCAAGTAGTCCTATTGTAAAGATTCATATCAATGGCATTGAAATTCCAAACACTTTGATTGACTTAGGTGCAACTATAAATATCATGACAAAGAATGCTATGGATTTAAATTAAGATTAACTAATCTTCAATATACTCCTAAATTATTGCAATTAGCAGATAGAATTTTTATGAAACCTCAGGGTATACTAGAATATGGATTTGTTTCCCTATATTCATGGGAGCATCTTGTTGATTTCATGACATTAACTCTCAAAACTAATATAGGAGGACATCCATTGATTCTTGGTAGGCCATGGTTAGCTACAACTGATGCATTCTTAAGTTATAGGTTTGGTGATATGTTAATTTTTTATGGGAATTCCACCAAAAAGTTTATAGTATATCCACCAGCAAGAGAAATAACTGAAATAGAGAATGAATAATGGATTGAAGAAGATTATGACGAGTATGAAGATATTCAATTAGTTTTAACTATCTCACAAAATGATGAAGAAGATCAATTAATGAATTTAATGAATAACCATGATTGTTCTTCATATTGTGAATAAATTTATTGTGTGCATATTGTAGAACAAACTTTTCAAGAAGAATGTAGTATTGAATATTTTTCATCTCGACAATCGAAAATATCATTAAACTCCATGGAAAATTTTGGCAATTCTCTGGTAGAAATTTATCAAGGTAAAACATTAAACATCAATAATAACTTGGAGGAAGTTCAAAAGAAACAATTAATAAACATGCTACAAAAACATTCCTCTGCATTTGCATGGGAATATACTGACATGAAAGGAATTAATCCAATTACATGTATGCATCATATTTATATACAAGAGAATGCCAAAACTATAAGACAACCTAAGAGGAGGATGAATCCTAATCTAAGGGAGATTGTAAAAGAAGAGTTACAGAAATTGATCAATGTGAATTTTATTTTAACCAATTTTAGATAGCCAATGGGTTTGACTCTTGGTTATTGTGCCTAATAAAACTAAAAATTGGAGAGTAAGCATAAATTATCGAGAATTAAACAAAGTAACTCTAAAATATCATTTCCCATTACCTTCATAGATCAAGTATTGGATACACTAATAGGAAAGAAATATTTCTCTTTTCTCGATGGTTTTAGTGGATACAATCATATTCAACATGCACTCGAAGATCAAGATAATACATCTTTTGCATGTCCATGGGGTATGTATTCCTACAGGGTACTTCCTTTTGGTTTATTTAATGGACCTGCTGCATTTCATAGATCAGTATTAGGTATCTTTTCTAACTTGATCCATGATTGTGTAGAAGTTTATATGGATGATTTTATTATTTATGGGAATAATTTTGAAGCTATGGAAAAATTAGAAAAACTCCTTGTTAGATGTAAGGAAGATAATGTTTCATTAAGTAATGAAAAATGAATTATGATGTTTAACGAATGAAATTTTTTGGGTAATCATATTTCTGGTGTTGGAATCAAAGTAGATTCATCAAAGGTTGAAGTTATTTCCAAAATCATGTCAAAGAGATGTTCAAAGTTTTCTTTGATTCATGGGTTAATATAGAAGGTTTATAGAAAGCTTCACAAAGCTTGCTTCACCACTGTTCAAATTACTCACTAAAGATTGTGAATTTCATTGGAATTTTGACTATCAAAAAAGCTTTTGAATTGTTGAAATAGAAAACTTTTGAAGGACCAATTTTAAGAGGGCCAAATTGGTCCTTCCCTTTCCACATTTCTACCAATGCTTCAAATACAACCTTAGGGGTTGTTTTGGGACAAAATTACTTAACTCCTTATGCTATATATTATACAAGTAAAAATTTGGCTACTATAAAGTAAAATTATACAGTCACAAAACATTATTTTTTAGGAGTTGTCCATGCCATTAATAATTTTAGACATTACATCGCTGGGTATGAGACTTTTATTCACGTAGACTTTTCTTCTATTATATACCTTATGAACAAACCAAATACTAATGGCAGAATTACTAGATGGATTTTATTGTTGCAAGAATTCAATATTACCATTTTGGATAGGCCAAGAAAAGAAAACACGGTTGTTGATTTCCTTTACAAGATGCAAAATGATAATAATGATACTCCTATAGTAGATACTTTTCTTAATGAATAATTTTTTGTAGTATCTACTAAAACTCCTTGGTTTTCATATATTTCCAACTATTTTTCTACAGGAAAATTTCCACCTCAACTATCACCAAAAGAAAGGCAAAGAGTCATCAAATTAAATGCACCATATTCCTAGATAGAAGGAGAATTGTACCAATAGGACCCGATTTTATCACTAGGAGATGTGTTTGAGAAGATGAAGTACCTGATATACTCAAAGCATGTCATGATGAACCATGTGGAGGACATTTTTGCTAACAAAACGAACCACATATAAACTACTTTTGGGATATAATTGGCCTTCTCTTTTAAGTATGCCAAGGTATATGTCAAAATATGTGATAGTTGTCAAAGGAAGGGGAGACCTATCCAATCAAATGAAATGCCTATATAACCATAGGTACTAGTAGAGCCTTTTGAAAAATAGGTTCTACAATTTTTTGGACATATTAATCCCTCATCCAAGAAAATGAGGTATATACTTGTTTCCACTGATTATGTTACAAAATGGATAGAAGCTAAGCCACTAAATTTTTCTACTGAAAATGTTGTTGTTAAATTTCTTTTTGAGGATATTTTCACTCATTTTAATGTTCCAAAAGAAATTGTAATAGATCAAGGTGCATAATTTACATCCAAGCTAGTGCAAAATATCATAGAGAAATACAAGATTAGACATCACAATTTCACTCCATATGATCCACAAGCTAATGGACAAGTTACTCCACCAACAAAGTTCTCAAATCCATGTTGACCAAGACTGTGCATCTACATAAAAGAGACTGGGAAGACAAACTTCCAAAATCACTTTCGGCTTACCAAACCATGTGGAGAAATACTACTAGACATACTTCTTATGATCTTAGATATGGAAAGCAAGTTATGCTTCCTATTGAAATCCAAGTGGAGACCTACAAGATAGGAACAAAATTGGGGCTAGATATTTTTGAATCCCAAAAGAAAAGAGTGGCACAATTGATGGATGAGATCCGACAAGATGTAATACAAAGAACAAACATAATCCAATAGCAAAGACCAAGATGACACGACAAATTTATCAAAGTAAAAAATTTCAAGCCAGTTGATTGGGCCCTTCTCTTTGATTCCAAGTTTAAAGATTTTCAAGGGAAATTTCAAACACATTGGTTAGGTCCCTAAGAGATAGAAATTGTTTTCAACAATGGAGCAATTATAATCAAGACTATTGATGAATAAGGAATAATGTTTCTCACTAATGGGCATAGACTAAAGCTAGATCATAAGCCCTTAAGTAGAGAAGAATTTGTTCAAATTCTACAAGAGAAATATGATTTGAAGTAGTAAGAAAATGGGATCCTTCTCCTCTTCTACCAAGATAAACTTGATTTCTTTTCAATACATTCATAAAAAAAAAAAAGAGAGAAAAAGTAATATAAAGCATAGTTATGAAAACCAACATTGTTGGCATACACTATGCAAAAAATTCTAGTTGAAAACCAAATTCTTTTGGAAACTTGGAGTTTCCTTTTTCCTTTCCCTTCCTTTTTCCCATTTCTCTTTTTCCCTTTCTTCTTTGAAAAATAATTTTTATATCAAACTAATTTATTTGAAGAATTTTGTTTATGTTTAAAGAGAACTCATCAACATTTATTGGCATCTTCAATTATTATCAACATCATTGGCTTTGGCAAGAAATAAATATTCTAAAGAATCGAAAGTAAATATTTAAATATTTCAACATTTTGTAGCCAATTCAACATTTTGCAGCTAATTCATCGGAAAAATATTTTGGGACCTGCAAGAAAAGTAAGATCATAGTGCAAAAGTGAGGTAATGCACAATGGTAACTTTATGAATGGTCAATAAACTTTATTAAAGTAGAAGCTATAGACATTTGAGTCAATGGACTAATTATAAAGGTTAAAAGGCTCGCATATATCTCAATGATGACACTCGCTAGAACTCATTGCCTATCATTTTGTTCATTCATATTAAAAAATATCCCTATATTATTTGAAAATATCAACACTCTGAAGCCTATGTTTTCATTAAAGGAATGTATCTCAATGATTCGTGGGAAATTATGATTCAAAAATGGAGATTCCTATCATAACAATACTACCAAAATCCTTTCATGTCCATTTAGCCTCACATCCTTCAATGAAATTTATTCATTATACATCTCTTATCCTCCATTGAACCCTACGATAAATTGCTAAATAGGTGATGCAGTAAAGAAAGACTTATTTTGCAACAATGGGAGTAATTATCCACCATGAGCTTGTGGGTGTAAATTTATTAAATGCCTACCCTAAAGTCAAAGAGAAAATATAGAAATTAGTTTGGTTAAAGTTCTTTGACAAGTTTGATGGCCATGAAGTGGAAGTAATCAGAGCATTTGTGTGAGGATTTGATGGAGTTGAAGCAGAGATCAGGGACATAAAATTGAAATCAATCGAGTCATTTATTTCCAAAGAAACATAACTTCCTCGAAATTGTGAGAGTTAGTTTAAAAAAATAGAAATTAAAATATGAAAAGTGCAAATACTTCCTATATAACCCAGGTATGGATATTTTGTCATTCAGGAAAGGTATTCATGTTTTTGCATTAAAATCAAAATAACACAATTTATTGTTTGTCCTACAAAAATTCCTCACCTATGAAGGAAGGTATGCAACCCTTCCCTTGTATCATGCTTGGCTATTAATGCATTCTATCAGAGGGAAAGAATTGAATTTACCGTATTATCTCATGTGGAGTTTGAAGAAGGTGCCATTTAACATTCAACACGACTCAAGGAACTTATAAAGAGCTTTGTGTCATCATGTTTTAGTCAAGATTCTTGTTGAGGCATAATTAAAAGCTAATAATGATAATTGGAGTGACTTTCTAGTAAGAAACCATTTTATTGAAAGTTCATATGAGGAAAAAATCAAGAAGACCAAAAAGAATCAAAGGAGGGTTTCCTCAAACACTAACCCTGAATATGGAGTTAAATAAAACAAGAATTTGGTATTTGAAAATGTATCAAAGATAGAGGTTCATAATGTTGAAGATGTAAATAAATATATCACACTCAAAGAGTTGAAAATGTAAGCAAAACCCTCCAGAGTAGATGAAAAAAAAAATAAGGGAATCAAGAAGAGAAGGGGGACAAACCAGAGAATATTTGAAGAAAGAAATCCAGTGAAATTAAACAATAAGAGCCACCAAAGAAGAAAATGAGCAAGCCTCGGAGGCAAAGTATTAAAAGGAAAAGTGACCAAGGAATAGTGGAGCCTGAACAAGAAGGAAATACGAGTAAAAGTTTGACAAAAAGCATGACTAGACAAATCAGTCATGACTCACCCAAGACCATATAGATCAATGAAATTGAGATTAAGGTGCCACCACAATATTTACAAGAAAAACTCCAAAGATAGACTTTGTTCAATAGCAAGTCTATGATTACTTTTAGTCGTTAGAGAAAGGAGAACAATGGGAAAAGGTAAAATGTCCTCTTGAACCAGAATTACATGATGATATTCCAGTCTTTGATCAACTTGAACTAGAAACAAATATTCCTTCTCCTAAGGAACAAGAAGATATTAAAACACTGAGAAAAAGGATATTTGAACTTGAGTTATTAAATAATCATATAAAACATGAGAATCATTTGATCAAGGCACAAAATAAGACAATGCTTCTACACATGTGCTATTAGTATTAGAAAAATTAGAAGCTTAAGAAAAATAGCAAGGTGCTCCAGCAAAAGATCAAAGGATTACAAGCTAAATTGTTAATGAGAAAACCAAGATGGTCAGTAAATGTGAAAAGCAAAGGAGTGCAGACAAATTTGGATGTTTTAATTCTAGATTTAGAAGAAATTCTCTGAAGATATCATTGCAATTTTGGATTTTTGTTGACAATAGGTGCATGAGGACATGCAAAACATTGAGTGTGGCAAAATATTGAGCCTCCAAAATTTCCTTCTTTTTTATAGTTTTATCTTTCATTTTCACCTCTCTTGTCACTTACTTCCATATCATTACACTTCCTCAATGAGTTAAGTATCACCTGGGCCATGTAAATACATCAATAAGGTAAATGTCCATTATTATCTCAAATCTATACAGTTTGCTTTATAAAATTTCTTTGATTAGAAATAAGCTACCGAACTGTGCAAATTATGTAGCTCATCCAAAATTTTGCACTTGATTCGAAGGTTTTATAGGTTCCTATGTTTCATAAATCAATAGGAGCATATCGAAAATTGCCAAATGTTGTCAAGATGGTGATCCACCTATCAGCCACATATGGAAGTTCACAAGGTCAACATATCATTCAAGTCAAACTCTCAGTCAAATCAGTTGTGGCACACCTATAGGTAGTAAAATATCAAGTGGGTGTGAAATATTCAAGTGAGCAAGATTTAAGGATCTAGATTTGATGATCTGATGAAGACCTAATGGATCAAGACCACTGATATGTCCTTTCACGATTCACTTCTTGATAGAAAATCGTTAAAAGGAAATGTTTTAGCAAATTTAAAATACTGGGAATTTATAGCCATAAGATTCTTAGTCTAGTTATGATGTAAACTTTGTAAAATGCTTCCCCTAGAAGCAAGTAGATAACTTTTTGAAGTTAATTTATCTTTGCAAAGACTATTGTATTAAAACTTTTTTATGGCTCACTCATAATTTCTTGTGGTCGATTCAAGTTTATGTTCTGAAGTTTGTAGTCACTCATGCATCTCTGGAAGGCCCCTTGCAGAAGTATGAGATAGTGTAATCTTGCTTTCATTTAGAAATTTCTTATGCTTTATTTTCATTCATCGCCTTACATTAATTTCTTTGCCTTGATGTTCCAATTAATGATTGGCAACGAATTGTTTTCACACACACAACCTTTGTTGTTTTTCCCATTCTTTCTAATGAGATGAAAAATCATATATATATATATATATATATATATATTATATATTATATATATATATATAGATATATATATATATATATATATATATATATATAATATATATATATATATATATATATATCCAAGCAACATAGTGTGTCACCATTGGCTAGAGAATTCTTATTTGAGTTCACCATGTGCGTCTACCATCCCAAACCTTGTTCTACACTTTTTAAACACTCTTATTTTTTTGATATGGTTGTCTCCACCTTGATAGTGAATTGAACCCTTCTATTGATGGAGAATTTTTAATTCTTTTAAGAAAAAAAATCGAACCTTGTTGGATCAGTGAGATAGATGGGAATGTTACCAAGGTTTATAGGCTTTGTATTTTTATAACCACATATCAAGAAATGAATCCTTGAAATTTGAAATCTTTTTTCAGAATATACTTTTTTTTTGCAAATATTTTTTCACTCATTTAACCAACAAAGAATAAAAAAGCATAGCATAAATTCATAACTTTCAAAAACTTTTGAAAATAATATGAAATGAATGACCTTATGAATTTGCAATGAGGAATTATTATGACAAATACTAGAGCTTGATATTTATGGAGGTATGTCTTTCCTTTAAGGAATGAAATAACTTCAACTTGGACTCTTACTATATACCCATTGCCCAAATCGTTGAATTAGGAAATTATTTAGTTTCCAACTTATTTTCACCTACAGCATGGTAAACTTATTTGCTTTTTTAAATGTATACGTTGAAATGGAAGATCAACGTTTGATTACCCTGTTTAATATAAAAACATTTCAAGGTGTCGAGTATAAAAACATTTCTTTACTTTTAATGGGTCACGTCGGTTGAATATTTACTTTTAATGAGTTCAAGCTTTACCATTTTCGGTAATCTTCTGTATGAAACTCTTGAAGGGAAAACTATAATTTACAACTTTTTCCTTTTCCATATTCTTATAACCCAACTAGATATGGTAAATTATATCTTATTTCTCCTAAGTAATATTGTATATTGTAAATTATATCTATATTTCTCCTAAGAGTGTATGTAGATTTCAACGATGACAAGTGAAAAATGATAATATGAAGGAACGAAAACCGTGAAGGCCGGAAAATTTTAGTGGAAATTCTGTTCTGTAAATTTTTCATTTTTTTAAGTGGGTAAAATTCGCTAAGAATCATATAACTCCATTTTATTTTATAAAGCAAACGAGTTTATATTCATGTAAACTTATTCATACATATTACCAATTTTATTAAATAACTCCATACTCGTATGAAGGTCAAGTCTAAATATTAATAATTGAAAAATGTTATTCATTCAAATAATACCACTCTTAAATATAATCATATAAATATCAAATCCAAACATTAATGATTAACAAAATAGTATCAATTCAAATAATACCACCCTTAAATATCATTGATGATAACAAACACATATTTTACGTTATGTCGTAACTATATACCATATTAACACCATAAAACTCCAAACGTTATACACCAAACATTGTATGTGAACTTATAGAATGATAACTATATCATATCTGTCACAAAAAGTAACTTATGACATTTGTTTATTAGTCCTTGCCATCTGGCAATGGCAAGGGACTATAGTAATTGGAATTGTCAAACTTAGCATTAGTTGAACTGTTTTTATCCAAAGTTTTTTAATGGACAGGACATATTTCACATATTTTACACTCCATTTTATTTTTATTTTAATGCATTCTGCTATGAAAATAATAACCTTGCATAATGTAACCATGCAATTTTTAACTATCGTGATTCCTTGCATTACGATAATGCTAATGTCGGTTAAGAACCTATGCCGTGACTCTGGATATGGACTTAATATATAAACATTTTCCACCACATGAGCATTTGCATGATTGATCACGTAGTATATATGTATCACAATGTCAACTGCTAATTTAACCATCAAGTAAGGTACATTTTATAAAGGAGTTGTTAAGAGTATCTTATCCAATATCAATACATGTCCCATGTATATATACTTAGTCAACATGTTGTGTGACTATTTTGTATTTTTATTTTTTCAGTTTTAAAATGCACTCATGATAATTTACATGTGAAACAACTTTATCTCATGAGCAATTAACTATGGAAATGATTTTCAAAATTCGCCTGCCATGTATATATGCTTAGTCAAGATGTTGTGTGACTAATTTTTTTTACACTTTTGAAATGCACTCATAATAATTTACATGTTTAATTTATATATAAAACAACTTTATTTCATAAGCCATTAATTATGAAATGATTTTCAAAATTGACATTATGTGTATCAATAAAGGAAATAAATCAACCATATAGAGATAACGATTTTCAAAATTGACATCATATTTATTAATAAAGGAAATAAATCAGTCATATGGAGATAATTGTGATATTTTTACTAGGGGATAATTTAGTCTAATTTAATTTTAATATTGGGATATTGTTAGGTAAAATTGACTTGAGGTTAGAGTTAAGGTTGATTAGGTTAACCAATGGTAGTTTTGGGGTACGTGGTATTATATACATATGGGTTTCTTCACGTGATATTGCATGTAATGGAGTCTATAAAAGGCTAGGAAGAATTTTTTGTAAGGTAAGCCAAGGAGGTGAGTGATGAAGGCTCACTTGGCTAGGTTGGTCAGAGTTTTGGCCAAGTCATATCAAATTTCATTGAAGTAGAATTTTCCTGTAATTAGGGTCTTCCCCAAACAAATATTTTGTGTATTATAAAAATTAGGTTTGTATGTTATTATTGTTGCTATAATAAATATTTTTTCCTTTCATTAAATTTAATATTTCTGGCCATAAATATGTTTTGCTCTCCCATTTATTTTCCCGTTTATTTTCTTCATCTAGTATTGGAGCCAAGTTGGCTTTAGAGGGATGCTTCTATTGTCAAGGCTTTGTATTGGCGTGGTTGATGGATATATAGACATGGAGCTATTTGGAAAAGCAATGAAAATGTTGTTGTCAGCTAAAATTTCTGGATGCTTTGATGGATATATAGACATGGGAGCTATTAGTGTCGGTATCTTCATCCCTCCATCAGTGATCCAATTCTCTTTTTGCATGCATTTTAGGTGTCCCATCTAATCAGCTTCACTCCATTAGGTCATGGATCAACTAATGGTAGTGGTTCATTATCAAATTTCCCTCATGGTCTTTATCTGCTGGCCTATTTTCACAAGTTCAGGTCATTTACAAGCATCTTTTGTTATTACATTTGCAAAAGCCATTTTTAGGGTTTTAGGTCTCGTTAAGTCTATGGTTTGCCACCATAGTCTTGTAAAATCTCAATAACGGTCAGTAGGCACATGAGGAGGTCTAATAAGGTCACAAGATCAAATTTTCAATGATGATATACTCAATAAGTGATTTTTTCCTCAAAACCCTGTTTTGAGGTAAAACAAAGTTTTTATTTTCTATGTGTAAATTTTTTATGTAATTTTAATTTTTCTATATGTAATAAGCTCAGAGTTGCTACCCTTGGTCACCTTGCCAACTCCAGCCACTGCAAGCAAAAACACAAGCATCAATGCATCAGTTTGTCAAATGATTAAGAAAAGTCAATTTCAATGGAAAAACAGAGTTCAAAACCAAAAGTGACTTTAACATTAGAAAAGTGGGTTTGAGATGAGTGAAAAATTAAAGTCCTTCATATTTAAAGTGAAAAAGGTCCTCTTGGTCATTTCATTGTGCAAATTTACTCTTGGAGAACAAAAATCGCGATTTGGGAGTCAAAGAGGCAAAAATCCTGTTTTTCAAGGAAACTTGGCCTAGCGCTGCACATCAGGTAGGCGCTATGCATCAGAGGCAGAACTGCAGCGTAATTTTGAACTGGCGCTGCGCATTGGGCCTAGTGCACTACCCATTAATACAGTTTGGTCTAAATCATCCCAAATCGTGCCATAACCCTCAAATTTGCTACATTTTCCCTCTACAAGTAAGTAATCATCCTCCTAAGGTTGAATTTGAGGTCGCATTGGTGTTTTTCATAAATCTTGCTTGTGAAAAATGAAACCCTAGTTTCTCTTCATTGTTTGCCATCCAATTGTGCAATTTTCGCCCCATCTTCACAAAAAGATCATCAAACCCCTTTTCACTCTTTATTTACCCTAATACACTCCATTTATCCAATTTTCCCATATCCCACTCCCCTAAAGCAATTATTTCCCTCACCAAACCCTAAATCCCTCACTAAACCCTAATTTCAAAAAATCATTCTCTTCACTCCCTAACTTCATTTCCTAAGAGTAAAATCTCTTTATACTCATCACCATTTTTCATCATACCTTCATCTCATCATTTTCCTAAGACAAGCACTATGGCAAGAAACAGTGACTCAAGCTGTGATGAAGAAACACAAAGTGACAGTTCAGGAGATAGAAATGTACAACATAGGAGCCTATTAGCATTGCTAAACTTCTTGCTTGCCCTCTTGCCACCACTTGTTTTAGATACCAATATTGCTTTGAGTTTTGTGAGCTAGTTGAGAGGGTTAAGTATCATCATGAATTGGCTAGACAAATTGTCATCAACATGGAGGACAATATGGTACAGCTTACTGGCATCAACTTCACTCTTTCATCAGCCATTATTGCAAAAGCAAATAGGATGCCAGATGTGGGGAAAAGATGGAACAAAAGACAAAAAATCAGTAAACAGAACTATGAACCCTACATTAAAGCCAAATATCATAGTCAATTAGGCAGGGTGTTTCCTTTTCAGTTTTTGGAGGACCGGTATGTGCCATTAATGAAGCTCATCATTAAATACTTCACATGTGAGGGAAGGTTCTCCAGACTCTATGCTTATCATATCAAATTGCTTATGCATTTTACTAGGGTTAGAATGATGAGCATACCATACTTCATTTGCAAAAACATAGAGAGGATGGCTGTAATTGCAAAGAAGAAACCATACCCACGGCAGCTCAATAGCATTTATCAATTCGCTGTCATCAAAATTGTTGTTATGTATCAGCTGATTCATTTGGGAGTGCCATGGGAAACCTTCATTGCCCATGAGATTTTCAAGGGACCTCAAATGTTTGCAGAACCTCAAGAGGAAGCTGGACCTTCCAGGCAACAAAGGGAGCATGAAAACAAAACTGAAGAGGCTCACATTCCTGTGTTTATAACTTATGAAAATGGGACAAGAAGACTTTTTGCAGCTACCAAACCAGTATTATCACCACCAAGGGTGGAAGGGGTCTCGTTCTCTTCACCAGACAACAAGAAAATGTTATCTTCACCTGGGGTGAAAGGGGCTTTTCCTTCTTCTTCAGCAAAGCAGGTACAGGACAAAGGAAAGAAGCCATTGCATGGTGAAGGGCCTTCTGAAGGCCAAGACAGGGATTTCATCTTGATTGAGGAAGAGGACACTAATTTGGGCTCCCAAAGATCAAGACATAAGGATGAGATCATCAAGGAGAAAGAAGTTGAGATCCAAAGCCTATCACTTGACCTTAGGAAAGCTAAATGGATCATTAATTACCTTGAGCAACAAAACAAGCAGTTGGAGGACAAACAAACAATCATGGAGCTGCAAACCATTAGGGAAAACCGATAAATGGCAAAAAGAAGGAAAGTCAAGCTGACTTCACTAGACAAGAAATAGAGGCTGACTGAAAATCGTGGTTGGAAAGAGTGAATGTCCACCTTTAAAAGCTTCTTAACAAGGCTAATAAGGAGAAGAACATGTTGCGACACATGGCCTATCACTATTTGGCCCGGAACAAAATTTGTAAGACAAGAATAAGGAGCTTAAAAGCGAAACTAGGGAGAGCCTTAAAGGCC
Organism: Pinus taeda; assembly: GCA_000404065.3. Classification (NCBI taxonomy): domain Eukaryota; kingdom Viridiplantae; phylum Streptophyta; class Pinopsida; order Pinales; family Pinaceae; genus Pinus; species Pinus taeda. The sequence continues at coordinate 28,077 of APFE031154703.1, forward strand.
AAAAAGGAGCAAGACAAGCTTAGAATCTTGGCTGAAGCTTCCTTGGCTCAGCTTAGCAATTGATAAGCTTGCCTCATGCCAATTTTGAAGAATTTTGGAGAAATTTTTGTCATTTCCAAATTTTAATTGCAATACACAGGAATTTCCCTTAGTGGCACTGCGCATTGAGCTGGTAAGGAATTTTGAGGAATGGCTTACATTTTTGGATTCCTCATGAAATAATATGAAAACCCACAAAATTTCATGAATTTTGGAGGAGATCTAGGTCACCTAAAGGGCAAAAAACACCTCAAAAATGCCTTGTGCCACTTTTTGGACCCATAGGAAGCAATCTTGGGAGAACTAATTTTTGGAGGGGAAAATGGACACCAAATTCAAAAATTCCACTTGTCATAGAAAGCAGACAGATAGACCTTTCCAACAAGCCATATTGGAGCAAATTGGGTGAAGGGGAAGGCCTCCAAAGTTAGCTTGGAAAATGCGCTACGCATCAAGCACAATTTTGTCAATTTTGGTCAAAACTCAAAATTTTCGCCTAGTTTTCTCTCAGTTTGACTTTTTCTCTCTCATGGTCAAATTTATGATGTAAATTGATGTACTTTGATGTAAAAATTATGAAAATTGACTTAAGGAGGTAGATACATCAGTTATAGGTGGTTTTGAACTGAATGAATCAGTTTACATAGTTTTAGAGGCACGTTGTTCCACTACCTATTTTTCAGTTCCTAGTTTAGATCTTGTTGAAACAACTCCTAGACTCATGGATTCGACCCCTAATGGCTAGCATGGGTGGTTTGATGCCTATATCTTATACTTTCTTATTCATTTGTCAGAAGGTTGGACTCTTCTAGATGCATTGAGCTACTTTGTACATCACTTCTGCAGTTTGGCAAGGAAATAAACCAGGGTTTTGAGGCATTTTGTGGGATTCTTATGGTAATGTGAATTAGCATTGTGCTCTTCGTTGTAATTCAGTTGATTTATGTTTATGTGTGCCATCACATCTCTTTCTACATAACTAAATGAATCAAGTTTAAAGGTGGAATTCATTGGTATTTCAGTGCTCTACCTTGGGTTTTATTTAGTTCTATATGTTTTCTATTGTTTGAAGAGGACTCATGACACTTGCATGCCCTCTCTAGCTCCTCAACAGTGTTTAGACTCACCATTTCACTCATTTCAAAGTGCTAAAACACTTTCCTACCTCACCCCATAGAAACCTCTGCAAATCTGTGTTGATTTCCCAGACCCAAAGCTGTCTTCCCGTCTGATCCATCAACCAACCATTAAATTCAAACAAATTCCTCTGAACAAGCATACCTAGCCTAAAATTAATTTTTATATCAATCATCTAAAGCCTTCCTTTATAAATTTTCATTGAGATTGACAAGGAGAGAGCCCTCTCCCGACCTGGTAGGGCTAGCTACTAGGTTAAGCATGGTTTGATGTTACCCTAGACTTGCCTTTCTTAGCCTGAGGTAGATCCAGGCCCTAACATAGTGGCGACCATACTCGGGAAGAAAATTTTGTTTGTTTGTTAGTGTTCTTTGCTTTATAAACTACAGATGAAGCCTGAAGTTAGCCAAGTAGCCTTTGAACTGCTCTTGCTCTGCAAGTGCATAATTAGATGAATGTTGCTTCAGTCAATCTCCGGTTTAGTTTTATAAACTGAACATCTGACTTGCAAATTGCCCCAATACATTACATAATTCTAGAATTTTGGATGATGAGTTTAGAATTCAGTAGACTAACGATATTGTAATGTCAATTTGATTTTTGGGAATAATTCAACACACTCGCTTCTAGACGATACACCAGAGCCAATTATGATCTTGATCCTCCTCCTATGTATGAAAACCCAAATCTCATTCCAAGAATTCTCTGCCAAGAAAGTTCTATGATTCCTATGTTTAGATCTCATTCATGCTCGATTGTTTTTGAATATCTTGAAGATCTCCCATTTGATGAACATTTTGATCTATCGTTGTTTGAAACTAAGTCTGAAAGTGCAGTTGGTGCTACTCTTCTAAATTGGAGTTTGTGCAATATCTTGAAATTGAAAGAGCAAATAGATCAATTGATTCTTACATTCTAAACCTTTAAAATTAAATTGTGGCTACCAATATTCCCGAGTTCTTAGAATCAGCATCTGCTACTCTTGGTTCATCCGCTATTGTGTCTAGTTCAAAAATTCCTACTGAGCCTCCTTTTATTCCCACCATTCCTTTGCAACCCACTATATCTGATCAGAGATCTGCAGTCTCTTCTCCCCCATCAACCCCTTCAAGACCTCAAACATCAAATATTTCTTCACCCCCTTCGGCACCTCATACACCCGTCACATCAATTGCCATCATTGTTCCCACTCCTCCTACATCCCCAAGGCCAGTTTTAAATCCACCTCAAGCAATGGCTGCCAGATATGCACCTCTTGTTTTGCCACAGAACTTGGATGCTATGCTTTCTGATTACCAAAGTAAAATCCCATTGTTTGATGCTTCCCAAGGTGTCACAGCACAATAGCATGTTAATAGGATGAGTGATTTCTTTGATCTCCATGAGATAGATGCAGAGAATGTGACTATGAGATTATTTGTACAAACTTTTGGAGGTGAAGTGCGAAAGTGGTTCAGAGCATTGCCTGCTGGAACTATCAATTCATTGGTAACTCTTCAAAGACAATTTCTGGATCGTTGGGAGGTAAAGAAAAATCCACTCCAAATCCTTTCTGAATATGAAAACATAAAGAGGAATGTTGGTGAAAGTGTGCAGGACTACTGTGTTAGATTCAATACTATTTATAATGCCATTTCAGCTGATATCAAGCCAACAATGGGGCTATCTTTGATCAAATTTCTCGATGGTTTTGATCCCAACATGGCATATCAATTGAGAGAAAGAGACCCAGCTACATTGGAGGACATGTAGAAAATCACAATAAGTGTTGAAGCAAATTTGCTTGTTAAGAGAGCTAGGACAAAGACCGAGAAGAAGGTGACCATAAAGGAAGAAGCTTCTTCCTCAGATCATTTGCTCCGTAAGCTAGAGAAGATGTTTGATAGATTCACCATTGCAGATAAGCCCGAGAGGTCAGAAATCCAAATTTTTGTGGTCAGCAGCAACCACAGTTTAGAATCAAGCAACAAGAGCAAAGAGCTCAAGATCCAACAGCTCAACAGCAAGTCAAAACACCATTATAGTAGAACTATGTTCATGGCACTAAATCAAAGGATGATGAGACTCTAATTGCAGAGGAGAATCACATTTTTACATCAGATGGTTTGCCAATTTGTATCACTGAAGATGAAGAGTATTCAGAAAGTCTAGCTGTACAAAAAATGAAGACTTTATATTGGCAAATGAAACAATCCTAGAAGAGGAATCAGATGAATATCAGAGGGGATACATGAATGCATTGACAACGCAACAAAGACAATACTCACTCAGGAGTAGGGATGTACTGATCAATCCAATTCAGAAGCGGAACGAAGAAACACCACCAAAGAATGATTCTCCAAATGTTTAGAAAAAGGGAAAGGAGCCAGCAGATCCTACTTCCAGCAAAGTACAATCAGCAAATGAAAGGTCAAATTAGACAAGTGCAACAAAGGAGAAGACTAAAAAGAAGGATGCTCCAGTCAAAGAGGTAGAGAAAACTATAGCTTTTAGCTTAGAAAATGAAATTTCTAAGTTAAAAGTGTCAATACCTTTGACTGAATTAATGAAGAATAACAGCTATAAAGGTCAAGTGGCAAAGATTTTGAATATAGATCCTTTGTCTGATATGGTTGATGTGGAAGATGACCAACCCGAGCTTATCTTTGGTCCGACATTAGAAGGCCAATCTGAGGATCATTATGTGGCTCCTATTTACATCAGCCTTAGATTGCATGATTATGTTTTGCACAATGCCATGTTTGATTTAGGAGCCTCTCACAACTTGATGCTAAAGGCAATTATGGAAAAATTGGGTTCAGACATCACTCGCAAGTACCATGATCTTTATTGCTTTGATTCAGGTAGTGTCAGATGTATTGGTCCTATTAAAGATTTGGTTGTGAATTTGGATCAGATTCTAGAGAAAAATGTTCTTATGGACGTAGTTGTGTCCGATATTCCCCCTAGATTTGGCATGATTTTATAGATCATGGGGTGCAAAACTCAAAGGGACATTGTAGTTGAATTTCTCCTATGCCACTATTCCCATCTTTGGTCAGTTGAGGAAGTTATATAGAGAGAAAAAGATGAAGTATATGATCACGAGAAAGGAGAAACCTTCGAATCATCCAATTAATTATGTACATACAGATTTAGAATATTTTCCTCTTTATTCTGACAGTGGTTTTAATGATGTAAATAGTCAATTAGCTGAAGTTGAAGATATACCAGAGATAACAGAAAATTTTAGAGTTGTGCTTGATCAAGAGAGACAAAGGCTTGAAAGTACCACTGAACAGTCAACATCCCACTAGGAGC
>APFE031154708.1:5399-24611 GCA_000404065.3 Pinus taeda
ACTCTACACACAGTTCAGCGGCATTTGGTGAGGCTAACCCACCAAGTGCTGATGGCAGCGGTAGAGGACCTTCCTATAGAGATGCAGCGTCATGTGGTTGGCATGCCACGTGACTGGGTCTGCACTTTTAGGCGTGTATCCAATGCAGTAGTTGCCTACTTAGCCACTCATCCTGAGCTAGGGAATTAGACATAGGGGACATGATTATGGGCATTTGAGTCCCAATTTTGTATATTTTTTGACAGACTTATGTAAACTGGAGACGCTTTATGATATATATATACAGTTTGACTTTTTTATGCTTCATCTATTGTGATGAATGATTGATGTGCCAATCTAATGCTTGATTAGCGATAGAATCAGCTAACTAATTATGAGATCTTCGAATATGAAAATAATTATATAAGTAAATGATCTTTGCAACAACCTCACCCTTAAATACTAGTGATATAAACATGGATCCCTTACCCGATAAATGTTATTTAATTGTGACACTATCAATTGTGAATCAAGATAAACTACCAACGAGTCGATTTCATGAGAAATTGCCTCAGATAGCAAATTAATGACGGCAGTATACTCAACCATATTTTTTGAAGTGGGACCAATGCATACTCCCCTTGATACCATCAATTGACCAATTGGATAATACGGTACCCAAGCTGCGGAAGCGAGATTCCGAGTGTGCCGACTAGCACCATCGGCAAATCCAAAATAGAACAAGTCATCCATCAACACCTGCCAAAGCAGACCAAAAAGTGTTGATATCACAAACTCTGAACAAAATATGTACAAATATACATAATGTACAAAGAATCCATTGCCTAGCTGCTACTTAAGCAAAGTACTTCTTAAGGTAGAGCCCATTTCGGGTTTCAGCGAATTCGTTTCCTTCGAAATCGATTAACTCATACGACCCTTTTGTTAAAACTCGTTTAAGTATGAAGGGACCGTACCACATAGGTTTGAATTTGCTTGCCCCCAAGGTGTCCTTATCTTGGTCGTAGACCAAGACGAGGTCACCTTTAGAAAAGACACGAGGATGGACAGCTTTATCATACTGGGTTTTAACCCTTTTCTTATGAGCCTCATTTACTATGGCTGCATCTCGACGCTGCTCATCGAGATGTTCCAAGTGAAGGAGGTTCTCTTCTAGATGAGAGGTCTCTGGAAGGAGCTCAATAGCTAACTTAAGAGATGGAATTTCACATTCGACAGGAAGGATAGATTCCAACCCATAAAATAACTGAAAAGGTGTAAAACCTGTAGCAACCTTGATGGAGGTTCGGTAAGCCCATAGAGCCGAATACAACATAAGATGCCAATTGGATCTATTTTTATCAATTGTCCTTTGTAGGATCGTCTTAAGAGTTTTTTTTACTGCCTCGACCTGTCCATTGGCCTGAGGATAATAAGGAGATGAATGTTCCTGCCAGAAACCTAGTTTGAGAGCCAATTCAGACATTAGTTGATTCTAGAAATGACTGCCATGGTCAGTGAAAATCTCTCTTCGGATACCAAACCTTGAGATAATCTGATTAAAAAGGAACAATGCCACTGTCTCACTATCATTTTTATAAGTGGGCATGGCCTCGGCCCACTTCGTGAAGTAGTCTACGGCCACGATAATATACTTGTGATTCACTGCTGAAGGCAGATGACAAGTCGTAAAATCAATACCCCACTTAGTAAAGGGACCGACAGTGACAATGGGAAAAAGAGGAGCTGGATGTGCACGCATCTTCCGAGTATAAACTTGGCATGGGTGACAGCGTTTGACTGCTTCAACACAATCTTTGAAGAGCGAAGGCCAAAAATAGCTGGCACGCAAGATACGCTGAGCTGTAGCAAGCCCTGATAAATGACCACCACAAGCTCCACTGTGGCAATCATTTAGCACTGACTCTGCCTCCTCTAAGGTGAAACAGCACCGAAGGATTGAATCAACCCCCCGATGATATAATGTATCACCTATGATAATGTAATTTTTAGCGAGGTGACGTAATTTGCGACGTTCATCCTTAGAGAAAGTAGAGGGAAACTTCGAAGTCTGGAGATAAAGAATGATATCTCCATACCAAGGGTTGAGTGAAGAGATGAGGAATAAGTGCTCGTTCGGAAAACTTTCCTCATAAACAGTATGCTCTCCACAAGGCAGCTCAGAAATTAGCTCGGCAAAAACCATAGATTTCTTGGACTTGGCGGACAAGAACTCAAGATCAAATTCTTGTAGAATGACAATCCATCGATTATATTTGCCCCCAATCACTCTCCTACTGAGGACAAACTGAAATGGATTGACTGCTGCCAAGGCAAAACTTTTGCATAGCAAAATATAATGACGGAGTCGCTGGACAACGTGGACAGCTACCAAGGCCAACTTCTCAACCGGAGAATAGCGAAGTTCAGGACCTATCAAGCCTCGTCTCAAGTAATAAATCACATGCTCTATGAGAGCATCATCTTCCTGAACAAGAACCATACCAATGGTTGATTCTGCTGCAGCGAGATATAAAAGGAAGTCCCTACCATAATCCGGTGGACTCAAAAGCGGGGCAAATACTAATGCCTTTTTCAAAGCATCAAACAACCACTACGCAAAGTTGTCCCACACAAATGGAACCCCTTTGTAGAGCAAAAACATAAAACCTTTGGTGATCTCGGCGTAGTTCGCTATAAACCATCTTAAGAAATTAGCCTTCCCTTGAAGACTTTGAAGTTGTCGAATGGAGGACGGGGGAGGCAACTGGACTATCGCCTCTACCTTGAAGGGATCAACCCTAATCCCTTCATTTGACACGATGAACCCTAACAACCGACCGAACGTAACCGTAAAAACGTACTTGTTGGGATTCAACTGGATTCTATAAAAACGACATCGCTCAAAAGCCATTCGAAGGTGACTGGGATGATAAGTTCTTTTTCGAGAACGAGCAGCGAGATCGTCCAAGTATGCTTCGATGATATATTTGATGTCATGGAAAGCATATGACATGGCCTGGTGGAAAGTGGCTCCAGCATATTTTAGACCAAACGGCATCTTTCTGTATGCAAAGGTACCCCAGGGACATATAAAAGCCATCTTATGTTGATCTTCAGGACGGATGAAAATTTGATTATAACCAGAAAAACCGTCCATGAAGGAAAAAATCTCATTACCCACACACTCGTCAATAATCTGATCAATGAATGGCATGGGATAATTATCTTTCGGACAAGCCTTGTTTAAGTCCCTAAATTCGATGCATACTCAGATTATTCCTTGCTTTTTATCTAAAGGGATTGGATTAGAAACCCAATCGGTAAGAGGAACAGGGTATATAAAACCCGCCTTGAGCAGCTTCTCTACTTCGTCTTTAATGGTTTCCGCTTTCCTAGGATTAACCAGTTGAAGTCTTTGACGAACCAGCTTAGCGTTTTCATATGTCTTAATCTCATGCTGAACTATAGAAGGGTCAATGCCAGGCATTTCCTCATAACACCAAGCAAATACATCTCAAAATTCCTTGAAAAGGTCGGTGTAAATTTGCACTTCTTCAGGGGAACATTCAATTCCAGTGAAGAGATTCTCAATCACGTTAGGGTCCCTAGAGATGTTTATAGATATCATTTCCAAGATCATCGACATATTACCTTCGGCATGAAAGTGCGTTGGAGCCAAAGGATTCGATATCTTACAAACATCACTAGAGAATAGCTTGGAGAACCTAGCTTCCACTTCTTGCAATGGAAGGAAATATGAACAATGGTGTAAGTCTTCCCAAGGTCGATCTACACCCATCATCACTTCGAGGATTACTTCCTTAGAAGGTAAAACCGTATCTAAGCAGTCCAAGGCGGAGGTGGAATCAAAGGCCCAAGTCGGGGCCACATAACCCCCAAACTCCTCTTCGAAAGAAGGAGCAAAGTGGTCATTTGCGGAGTTAATGATAGACTGGTATCTAAGCTCAACCGTAGACATAGGGGATGCCATTCCATTTACTTGTCCTTCAGCTAATGTGGTCATAGGTGAAGGCAAGGTCCAAGGGTCCGAAAAATAATGAGTTCGAAAGAACCCTTCTCGAGGAGACTCCCTGGATGATAAAACGACATTGATTCGAGCGATAGGAGAGGGAAACTCAAAGGTACCCATCAATGAGGAATACATCCCAACTTCATGTTCTCTGTAGGCAGGCGAGGGTTATCCACTAAGGGGATAGTAGAGTCAGAATTTGCTTGAGGATCAACTGGACAATAATCCAATTGATCAACCTTAACGATTTTCCCTTCATGAGGAAAGCAGATGACACGAAATAGAGTTGAAACGACAGCATCCATCTCGTATACCCAATTCCTTCCTAAGAGGAGATTATAGTCTAGGTTAGCGTCTATGACCTCTACTTCAAAATTGACGACCTTTCCTCCAACACATATAGGAAAGGTCGGGATAATCCCATGCGGCTTGTGAGAATGCCCATCAAACGCAATCATAAGGGTAGGTGAAAAAACAGCTGAAGGAGATCCAATGGCCTTCCAGCAAGACATCGACATGATGCACGTGGAAACACCATCATCAATAACGGTGCGAAAAATATTAATCTTTTAGTATGTAGACTTTATCTGGAAAGCCATGTGATGAGGGAGTCGCTTTTTGACATTTAACATGTCAAAAGTGAGCACTAAAGAGTCGGTTGGATCAACTGCCCCAATTGCCAAGAGTAAAGCACTTCGGTGAGCGAGACACGACTAGAGAACCTCTAAAGTGGATATGGCGCATGGACTCTGGGCCAGATCGTCCACAATGGAATAGTTCTAGGTGGCCCTAGCATTAGGATTGATAGTCGCGCGCTTAGCGGGACCTTTCAGTATCCGTGGTATAGTCTCAACAGGGGGTCGCTCAATATGAAGGTCAGTATTTCCGAGAGCAGTTTTGTCCTTGGAATTTTTGGCTTCATCGTAATCACATGACCGAGTAGCCACATGTACATTAGAAGCCATCATGAAAATGTTCGATGATTTTTCCCTTTCCTGGCTGCCCCCTGAGGAGGTATTAGGATTTGAACTCACGCCAACAAGCAATTGCTGCCCATGGGTTGGTTAACACAACTTGAGAACTAGAAGCCCCTTGCTACCCTAACAAGCACTGAGCATCCTAAATCTTCGGGCAGAGATGAGTTAAATGGTCTCCACTACACAACTTGCATGGAAACTTGACTTTATTTTTAGACTCATTTCTACCCCCACCAACATTATTGCCAGATTTATTTGTGTCAGCCTTCCCGTCCTGATTCTTTTTCTTACCTCATCCTTTCTTTTTCTCATTGGAGTTTTGATTTCCTTTGTGGTTATCAGATTAGATAGCAAATCGAAGAGGATTTGGAAGATGAAGTAGTAGACGATGTGACTTGGTTATTTGAAGCAGTTTGCAATGACCACTGTTGTAATTGGCTCAACAAGTTCACCGCATTCGTGTCTATCGATCCAACGATACCATCCCCATGGGGACCTGACTTTGACTTGGCTATGTCAACCTTTGACCCAGAAGCATCTGGCAAGTATTTTTGTAGGATCCCAGACTGAGAGTAGATCAATTCTAAATATTGGGCCCTAAAAGTAGCTTGCTCCTCGGAGTAAACTCCGGACATCGAGACATCCTTAGAGATCTCAGGTTGTAAATATTTCAAAAACCATTCGAGATGGTACTCCAGAGGGATTTCGGCTTTAATGAGCCTCTTTCTCCGTCTCCATTCCTGAATATGGTCAGAAATGTGAGTTGCCGTGTCCTGACGAAAATTGGCCAGAAGTTCAGTTCCGACATCATAACGGACAGGAAACTGGAAATGATTTAAGAAAATATTAGCTAAGTCGGAAAAAGATGTAAAGCTACCCCCTGGCAACTCTATATACCATTTGGCCGCATTACCAGTCAAGGTGCGCTGAAAAAGTCTCAACCTAATTGAATCATCAATAAGGGACTTCGACGAGCACCACAAATGGAATGTGGTCACATGGTCGCCTCGGTCCTCATCGCTCTTCCCTTCGAATTTTGGAATGTCTGAAGGGAGTTTGGTTGGGACTGGAGGCTAGGCCGAATTATATTTGATTGGATCATTTGTTAACTTTGTGAGGTCTGGCAAGTTCAAAGTTGCCAGAAACGGAAGCCTAGGAGGACCTTGGGGGTTCCACCTAGACTGGGAGGAACTCCCAAAGTTCTGAAAAGATTGGCTTGGATTTTGGAATGCACCAGGCTGCCCGAAGGAACCTACAGAACCAGCTGAACGAAAAGGCATGCCTTGTGATCCAGCATAACTCGGAGTTTGACCAACTCCGGATGCAACACCTCCATAACCGTCGAAGCTTCCTCCTAAAGGATTATAAGGAGCAGACAACCCCTGATAAGGTTCCCAAGTAGAGGCTAGGGGAGGAATACTTCGAAATGAAGTAACTGTGGAGTGCGGCCTATTCCCTTGTTGGCCGAGAAACAAATTCCTAGTTCCCATATTACTAACCGCAGGGTTAGCCCAACCTTGAAAAGGATTGCTACCTTGTCCTAAAGAAGAGAAAGGCATATATCCAATTGTTGGGTTGGAATGTGGTATATGACCACTTCAAAAAGGAAAACCCTGGAATGAAGCCGATCCACCCATCATGGATGTGGCGGCACTAAACAGAACTGACAGAATACCTTGTGAATGGGTGCCAAATGGGAAAAATCCAGAACTAAAAGCATTGTTTTGGAAGTTTCCACTCATAGAAGGAATGGAGGTAGACCCAACTAAAGATGTGCTAGCAAAAGACTGAAATAAAGAAGCGGAGGGGATGGAAATAGTTCCTCCCCCTTGTACAGATATTGGAGTCTACACAATCATAGCACTTGTAGTAGAAGCCATGCTTCCAGTAGTGGTCATCGATGGTAAGTGCGTAATGTGACCTAGACTTGACGGTCGATGTGTTGGAGACCCAACGTATTATAATACTTCTGGATGACTAGGAGGTATGGGAGAATTCGGAGCCACTAATGACTCTGAGAGTTCTTCTACCTCTACGTTATCTTGCATCCGAAAGAGAACTCAAGAAAGTACTGGAGTATTTCACTCTTGTCCTGTGGAAGTACCAGGTCTATCTTGAACACTGATGCCCCTGAGGGGAGGATCAATCCCCAATGCGTCAGCTGCCACAGGACGAAACCCACTGGCAGTATTACCTCTGCGCCTTCTAGGTGAAGGCTATAAACTTGGTGGTGAAAGACCACGAAGTCTTCGAGACCGTCTAGGTGACGGTCAGCCACTTTGAATTTTTTGTTAAGATCTAACTAAAGACTCAAAAAATTGAAAGCTAGGCCAACTAGGAGCACAGAGCACACACTATAAAGTCCCTAAAGATATCAACCAGTCAAACAAATTCCAAGTATTTCCACTCCGGGTGATTAGGACTAGACACCAAAATACGAGAAAGTGAAGTAAGGGGCCTTCCAAAGATAGTCTGGGATAATGACGGCCCAATCCTATCAGCGAAGGTAACAGAGGAAGTTACGCTGACCTCCTAACAATAGCCTGCGTCGGTGCAAACCCCCAAGCTTCGCAAGGGTGCCCTCCAGTAGTACCGTTGAGAGTGATACAATGTCGACCTCAGGTGCCACGGGATTCCCCTCTACAACCACCTGTGTAGATCCCTAGGAGTAGCAACTAAGGTTACCAACTCGTATCAGAAGCCAGGCGGAACAGTCGTGAGGTAAGTTCAGACAAGTAGGAGAGGGGGTATCTCTCTTCCCTATCTTTAGAGATCCTTGTGCTTAACTCCCAGATCGGGAGCTTTCCTGGTCTTCCTAACGCTATTGGATTTTCACTCACTATTCAGACTCCTATGTTTGACAATTTAAAATGGCCTTGGAGAGTTAACTCTCCACTCACCTAATCCAAGGCCCTAAAATATCCTAAAACTTGTTGATGTATCTAACTCGACAAATATAAAGTTCTAGTATATTTTAAATTAGCGCTTGATTTTAATGGGCTGTTATTTAAGACAAGGGATACACAAAAGTGAAAGTAGTGGTGTTTTGATGCAAAAGAAATTAATAAAAACCAAACTACATGCAAATTCACTTGTTTTCATTTTTCGATGAAAAGAAATTTCTATAGGGTTTAGAGGAACTTCAAATAAAGCTACAACTTTTTCTTTTCTTCAAACTTCACACTCACAAAAGCTAACAAAACTATAAATGCCTAGAAATATGCACAAACTAATCCTAATGCAACAAGTACATGCCGATGAAAAATTCAAAACTACTCTTAAATCAAAAAATGAAAGTTGCTTGTTTATCGATTTTAGATTTGCCACTTAAATTTTTAGATGGAATATAAGTTTTTGTTGCTTATTTCATTTAAACACTAAAAGCAAGATGAAGACAAACAAATAGGCACTTTAACTCAACAAAAAGGAAAACTCAATCAAAACAAATTTCAAGAAAGCAAAACAAAGTTTCAAGAAGTTTACTTCAAAAGCAACTCAAAAACGACTTTTCAAAAACACTCTAACAAGACTGAAACTTGATGACCGAAAAATAGGCAATGAAGCACTTTGCGAGTTTGCGACACAAAACAAGTGGGAACTCAACAAAAAAGGTGCTTTGAAATTCTCTTAACAATCAACAAGCAGCGAGATGAGCTTGGCAATGGAAACCAAAAGATTGAAAAGACAACTTTCAAGAAAGCGTGAACAAATGACTTTCAAAAAGCAAGAAACGCAGATGGTCATAAAACTAGTTCAAACATGCAAACCAAAAAGTCATTAAAACAAAACTCAACACAGAGATTGAAATCAATCTTTCTACCCTGAATACACAGAGCAGCCAAGATTCCTTGCGAGAAACCTTGTGTGCTTAAGCAAAAATAAATGACGTTTGCAAGAAAAACGAACAAGACCAACCTTTTCACAATCAGAGAGAATTTGAAACAAGACGCCTGCTGTAAAACTAAAGACTGTGACAGAACAATGATTGTTCCAAACTGAATCAGACCAGCATACTATCTTCCAGAAACAAACAAATTTTAAAAATCTTGAAAATTAAAGATATGCGCGACTATGTTTACACACAGATGCGTGTATATGCGACACAACTTAAGGAAACATGCGTATACGCATGTTCACTTAAGGAAATATGCATATATATGCTTATGTAAACAGAGAAAAAAGTGTATACAAAAGCTTCCAAGAAAAACAAAAAAAAGTCTGGAAAAAACTGATCAAAGCTCACAATTCAGGCACTGACTACACAGTAACAGAAGATAAACAGACAGTTGAGCCCTGATTGGCGATACACCCAAACTAGGAACAACAATAGTGTTGTCCCCAGTGGAGTCGCCAATTCTGTTGTGGGATAAACTCTCCTAGGGTCTTGGGTGAATACCCTAGCAGACTGGAGGTTATCTATGCAAAGAAAAACACATTCCATACAGTCATAATGCCACTAAAAGAAAACTCTACGATAGGGGGCATACCTGAGGTCCTATGTTTGAGAAGAGCCTTCCAGGGTCCAAACCCTTCTTGGAGTTCCTTTTGCTCCTTTGACCTGCAAAACATTCAATTCAAGAAAGTACAACAGTATATGGACTAAACATCATAAAGAAACCATCTTCATATTATAAGGAAAGGTAGTTAGTTATGCAATTAAACAACCGTTTCACATATGAATCATAATATGAATATCATAACATGAAGAAGATCTATATCAGGAACAAAGACATGTGTTTCTTTTATTATAGACAAATAAAGTACAGAAAAGGAATAATTTCACCTCATTCATCCTTTCGCAGGCTCCAAGCGGAACCGCCTCCTAGATTCGTCTAGTCTCAAGCCTTTAACAAACTGCTTCCATGACTTACTCCATGATATCTTAAGTAGTATGAAATCATCAAGGCACACAACGAAACAAGGATTTCCTGTAGAATGGGGGAAGTGCAGGAACAAGGATCTTCAGACCTGGTCAGGGAAATCTCAGCATAGTAATCTTCCTCTCTCTTCTCTCCTCCCTTTGGCCTTCCCATAGAAGTATTTTTATACTTCTCCCAAAGTAGTTTTTTAGTTCAGAATTCGTTGGGAATAGTTGGGCCATGGGCACTAATAGGTAATCAACAGGTAAAACCTGTGATCTCTGCCCAAAATTAAGGAGATTTATTTTTTTTAAGTGTTTTTAAACATATACGCGGGTTGGGTATACACAGACCCGCGTATACACGTGTTTAACTCAAGGAAATGTCGCGTATAGGGAATAAAACATTGCTTTTCAAATTTGGGACCAGCTCTGAAAGGAAGGGTTGCCCGCCATGAGTGCAACATCACAGACCTCAAGAATGAGATTTGCAGCTATAACAGGCATGCTACTAGATCTTTGAAATTTGTGAAATGGAGAGGGAAGAATAGATTAAGATTCACTTAAAATATAGAGCATTGTTACCTGAATTCTATATTTAAAGTTCACTGGAAAACATTGATATTGCTTTAAGCTAGCACAGAGTGTATTGAAACAAATTCTGAACAAGTTTACAATGGATGCTAGTCTTTCTTAGTACAAGTCCCAACACAAATACTATGAATTCTAAAGTATTTATACAAATTCTATCTAAATATCTTGACATAAAATATCAACATTTATTATAAAATATGTTAAATATTTTTTACAAAAATAGAACAAAAATATAGGAAAACTGAAACTGTTGAAGCTACTGCCAGTATTCTCGAGGATGGTTGTTGATGATTGGGCCTCGAGAAGTGTTGTCCTGTTGTCTTGTTGTTGGAGATGAAACTATTTTATTAAATTAGTTCACATAATTTATCCCAACGCTCTTCACTTGGGATAGAAAACTTTATTAACTTCTTGTAAGTCTCATTTACCTCAATATACTTTTGAAAGTTAGGCTTGATGATAAATAGGTTGTTTATCACGTGCTTTATGAACAAGTTAGACTCTATAGCCTCCAGAAAATCCTTCCCTGTGATGCTTCCTTTTATTACTGCAAACTTTAATTTATATCAGGTAATAGTGTATAGCTTATGGTAGTAGTCCTTTAAATTGATTAGTTGGTCTCCCATTCCTATCAGTCTTGGCAGTTCTTTTAGATTAAGTGCATTAAACTTTCTATGAAATTTTTTTACACTAGACTCCAGGGTGTGACATTTATTTTCTAATTGCAACATTAGGTTCCTCTTAGTCCGGACCCTTCTCACCTCTAAAATTGTTTTTTTTCTGTATGCAAATTCTAATTCTTCTAACTCCTCTTTGGTTTTTGAATTTAGCCGAATCGTAATCAGTGTTGTAGCTTCTCCAGGCTTCTATCCTAAATCTTCCTTTATCTCTTCAATTGCTTCTTTTGATTTCTTAATCAACTCTTGTTGTTCAAATATAATTTGAATTGAGGGCCATATTTCATTCATGGTCTCCTTAACCTCTATCCATTTGGTCTCCTTTGCCTGTCCCTTTTATGAACCAACTCACAAAATAGAAGAAGAGATAGATCAACGACTTCAAAATAAGCCTCTTCAAGGGGGAAACCTCCTTTACATTACACAAATGAACAATTCTTGGATGATACAAATGACAAGACATCCTTCCTATATATAGGAGTCTAAGGAGTCACAATATAGTTAGAGTTGACATAAAAATAATAGGGTAAGGGTACAACAATAACAATAGTGGGCTTCTATGGGGCGCAATAATAACAATATGGGGACTACATGGGCACAAAAATACAATAAGGGGGTTTCACTAATAACAATAAGGGACTACACTAGTAGTATAGGGACCCAACATGCCCCTCTCCTTCAAAAAGTGTTTTCCTCAACGCTTAAGTAGTTTTGGATGCTTCTATATGAAATTATCATCCTCCCATGTGGAATCTTCAGTGGGTAAGTTCTTCCACTTGATGAGATACTGAAATTAATTGATTTTGTAGTTGTCAGGTTCTTGTTTCTGTGACTACTTCAGGTTCTAATATGATTTTTCCTTCCTCGTCAAGTTATGAAAATGTTTTTTGAACTAGGAGCTTGTCATCTATAACCTTCTTTAACCATGAAACATGGAAAACTGGAGGCACTCGAGAAGATGCAAGAAGCTCCAATTTGTATGGCATAGAGCCAAACTTTTGCAACACCTTGTAAGTACCATAGTACTTTGGTGATAATTTATTATCCTTGTTCACTTGCTTGAGGGACATTTCTTTGTATGGTTATAGCCATAAAAATACCCAGTTGCCTACATCAAAAATTCTTTCGCTGTGATGTTGATATGCCTGTTGTTTCATTCAATTTTGTGCCAAAGTGAAGTTATCTTTTAAGAGTTGGATAACTTGTTGTTGATGCTCGACGTGATCTTTCACTGATTGAAGCTTAGAATGATTGTCAAAGACTTTTTGGAGATAAGGAGAAATAGATGATTTCACTGTTTGAACCTCTAGTGAACATAATTTTGGAATTACACCCCATTGTTCTTTATTTAGAATCGTTTGTAGGTTTTAACCCCGTACATAAATTACCTGCATGCGAATTCTAAGAACTGAAAATAAACAATGCGAGAGCATAACACATAAAACACATATACACAGATATTTTCCCTTGGATCCCAAAACCAAGACTACCAGCTTGATTTTTCATTATATTCCTTTCAATGTTACAATACATATATATGCATGTCAAAGCATCAAATACCATGGACTGAAAACCATCGTGCCCAAAACCATGTGTGAAAACCATGCACAAAACCATAGGTAGGTCTGCCCACCTAATACAGGGTCCAAAACAATTTTCCCCGGGGTGCTACCCCAGACCCCATACAGGGGGGCTAATTGCCCCCCTCAAACCCCCTGTGACCCCCCCGCTACACAATTAGTGCAATGAAGGGGGGGCTCTACCCCCCCCTAACCCCACGGTTAACTAGGGTTGTTAGTCGTGGAAAGAATATAACACAACCCAACATTCTCCCACTTGTTTTTTTCTTTCCACAGGGGGCCACAGGAGAGCTTAGTCATTTATCTAGCCCTGAAACACCCACTGTTTCTCTACACCAAGAGAACTTCTCAGAGCTCTCAAATTTTGTCATTGCATCTAAATTATTCTTCAAAGTACCCACCTTTACCAGAAACACCTTTTTGTCTTCTATCATATCCCTCACAAAGTGATACTGAACATCAATGTGTTTTGTCTTTGAATGATAAGTAGGGTTCTTTGTCAAGAAAATTGCACTTTGGCTGTCACAGTCGATCCTTATAGCTCCTTATACTAACCCCATACTTGAACACAATCTCGACAACTAAACTGCTTCCTTGCTTGCATAAGTGGCTGCCGTGTATTCTGCCTCTATAGTTGATAATGCCACTACAGATTGTTTCTTACTCATCCAACTAACTACACCTCCAAATAGGTTAAACGCATACCTACTTGTAGATATTCTCTGAACCAGATCTCTAGCCCAGTTTGCATCAAAAAAGCCACACATATCAAACACCCTGTCAAGTCATGGTCTTCCTTGGTAGCACAAAACATAATCACTAGTGCCACACAAATACCTGAAAACCCACTCCATTGTTGTCTTGTGCTCCTTCTCTGGTTTTGACATAAACCTACTCAATTCTCCCACTCCACATGCAATGTCTAGTATAGTATAGACCATTGCATACATCAGTCTATCGAATGCACTTGCATATGGAACACGAGACATGTCCTCTTCCTCTTCTCGTGCCTTGGGACACTGTTCAGTAGATAACTTCACACCTACAGGAATAGGAACCTTCATTGATTTACCATCCTACATATTAAACCTCTACAACGTTGTCTCGACATAGTTCCTCTGGTTTAACTAGAGCTTCCTCTTTGCTCGGTCTCTTTTAATTTCCATGCACAAAATATAGTTTGCAACACCAATATATTTAATGTCGAATTTGGAGGACAATTTGGTCTTCAAATCCTGGATAATTTCTTTGTCATTTCCAACCAACAACATATCATCCACATACAAGACTAGATAAATAACACGGTCACCAATTAATTTAAAATACACATAGTGATCTGCTTTGCTTGTGGTGAAGCTAAGTCCCCATATAAATGTATCAAATTTCTGATACCACATCCTTGGTGACTGTTTTAACCCATACAGAGACTTTTTTAACTTGCATACCAGTTCTTTCTTACCCTTCTGTTGTGGCCAGCAACAACCCCCCTTCTTATTTAATAAAACTTACCATCATAAACTTAGGAGAATACCCTTGAAAAATCTAAAAAGCTTAAGTTTTATGATAAGGTAGGATAAAATCACTCCTTAAGAAATATCACATTGCAAAAAGGATAATGGATACCTCCTTACAAGATGAATTCTAAGATTGCGAGATCACGATGCAAGATTACATATTAAAAAAAACATATATTGCATCACATGCCTCAAATATCACTTACGCTGAAAAAACTCAAACTTCCTATATGCGATGGCACATATCGCATTTCACAGAAAATGCATTAACGGATTATTGTCATATGCCGCGCTCCAACGATATTGCGATATTGTGATACTATGATACTGCGATAGAACGATATAGCGATATTGCGACACAGCGATCTGTGATATTGCGAAGCAAATCGCAAAATCACTTCGTCGCAGATATTTCGGGTTCATTATTCAAGAAAGCACTTTCCATAAACCGAGACCTGGTTATGCGCTTTAATGCTAATTAATGAGTTAGTTGCCAACTGTTAATGAAATATGGTTTTGTGCTTATCGAAAAGCCATTTCACGTAAGGTGGTATATTTTATATGTCTTTGGCATTTAAAGCTTTCCCATCACCTTTCCTTATCATTATTCCCACCTCACTTGTAAACTGCAGGAACGAAGAACAGAGAACTATACAAAGCAATATTCAGGATATTATGGGAAAGAAAGGCAAAGCTCCAACTTCTGAAGACAAAGAAATGACGCCCTTGTATACAAACACCGCCTATAACAGAGATGCTGGTATTACCACTTGGGAAGGCATGTATAGTCTACTTGAGGAAGAGAATCCCAAAATAATGGAGGTTACAGCTACTGCAGGCTCACATGGGTCTTCTGAGGCATCTATTACAGAGCTAGCTTGCTCGTTCTTGCACCAGATAACGGCGAGGTCCAAGATTCTCCCCTACACAGACATGGTGAAATGGGTACTAGACAACACTGACATCAAAAACAGACAATTTAAGACTCAGGGTCAAGAACTTATGGAATCATTATTTTCACAAAATTTAAGCTTTATATCCGCTAACAAAAAACGCGCAGGAGGTAAAAAAAAAATCGCACCAAGGAAGCCCGGATGAAGAAACGGAGGTAGTTTCCGATGCGTGATTAGTGCCTGATGCTAATTGCGCATCGCTGGGCAAAACTTCTTGTAAAGGAAAGCCTCTAATTGCTCAGTCACCTGTAAGCCCAGAAATTTGTAGGAAAGAATGCTAGAGGTAAAAATGTAAAACTTGAATCCTAAAACCAGTGGTAATTGTAAGAAATATCTTCAAAATGGTATGTATATATGTACAACAACTGCAAATAGGCTAGAGATAGAAGGCTCAAGAAAAGGCAGAATCAATCAAAAAATTAACTAAGTTGAATTGGGATTCTTACTGGGCATATTTGGAAAACCACACAGCCAATGCATGACTCTCAAATGCATCATCTGTTGGCATTATGATGTATGTGTTGTACTTGATGGAAACCCTCTCATAGAAGAACAATTCACGTATACACAACCAGATGAGTCTACAGAAGAAATATAAGATGTGATAGAATACATGGGATGCCGGACAAAGGAATCAAATGACAAATTATAGTGCATCAGTGTTATTTTTGGGTTTCGCAGGTGCACCGTCCAAAAGGTACAGTCATTTACAGGTTGCGCAGGTGCGCCTCTCATAAGATGCGGATATGTTCTCATGCAATCCAAACAAAAAGTGTGAACCTAAAATGCATGGACTTTCATGCAGAGAAAACTGTGCACGTGGAAAATTTTATGTTTGGTCCATGGTATTTAGACCGACGTTTTTGATCCTATGGTTTTGGTTTGTGGTTTTGCATCTAAAATATTGAACCCGGGTTTTGGATCCCTAGTATTGGATCTCTATGGTTTTGGTCAATGGTTTGAGAAAGGCTTAGACTATAAAAAGGGAAGGAGATCATTTGGCCTATTCACTAGTGTATGTTGAATATCTTAAGAGCAAGATCTGAAATTTTGGTGATCGATTTGTGAGTGATAGCTAGATCTGAATCAAGGAGAACCCTGAGCATTATAAGGCGGATCTACTGATGGGTCAAGACCTCTTTAGTGCATGATTAGATCTGTGAATTTAACAGTCTGGGGTATAATTGAGGATTGATAAAGTGTCTATACCCAGAGGTCTGCAGGCAAGATATGGTGCAGTTGCGGAGGTGCGCAAGCTAGAAGACAGATCAGGTGTGGAGGTACGCAGTCCAGTAGAAAGCGCAGGTGTGGAGGTATGCAGTTGAGTAGACTGTGCAGGTGTGGAGGTGCATAGAACAGATGACAGAGCAGTGTGGCGCTGCGTAGAATAGAAGTTAGAGCAGGCATGGAGCTGTGCAGGCTAGACACGGCAGAAGTGCGGATATCCGCAGGTTTCTTTGATGAAGTTGTGGACTTTTCCTTGAAATATATTTTGGATGCTTTTTGTCTATTGTTGTAGAATTCTGGGTTTAGAATCGGTGTCTGGTTACTAGTATTGTTCTCTAGTTACTGCATTCTAAGAAGCTATTGGTTGTTTCACATGTACTTGATGATTATTTAATGTTCATGGATTCAGTATGAAAATTTATGAAACGTGGTCCCTGGAAGAAAAGAGAAGGTTGTAGCCTTCTGCAGGTTAAAGCCTGTGTACTAGTAAAGGACCACACCAGTACAAAATCATGGTAAAAAGAAGTTTCTAATTGAAAGAAGATAGAGACATATTGTAGCAGGTGGTTTTCACCCTCATTGGGTTTCCACCTTATATCTTGTGTTCTTCGGTGTGACTATTGCTCTATTTTTGTTCTTGTTATATGGTTCTGACACATAGATTAATATATTATAATTTTGGGAGGTATACACAAGTTTCATCTGCAAATATTTGTATAAATTGAAAAGAGTTTGATAATACTTATTCACCCCCCCCTCTCAGAATTATTTCCAACAAATGGTATCAGAGCAGGTCATTCAGGAAAGAGCTTGATCACTTGAAGGAAGATCTATCATCATGAGCAACTACGAAAAGGAAGCATCTATCAAACCACCAATATTTGATGGAACCAACTTCATCTATTGGAAGGTAAGAATCACCGCCTATCTTCAATCTCTTGGTACAGAAGTTTTGGATATTGTGGAAACAGGATACACATTTCCGTCAGCAACTCCTACAGATTCAGCTGGTAAGAAGCAGTATGAAACAAATGCAAAAGTTGTAAATACTCTAGTAGGAAGTCTATCTCAATCAGAATTTGTCAAGGTGATGCAGCTCAAAAGCGCAAAAGAAATATGGGACAAGATCGTTCTGAGCTATGAAGGAGATGAGTAGGTAAAATGAGCAAAATTACAAACTCTTAGAATTCAATATGAAAGTCTCAAAATGCATAATGATGAAAGTGTGGCTAGTTATTTCCTACGTATAGATGAGATTGTAAATTGTATGAAAAACTTGGGTGAAGAAATAAAAGAAGTTGTTTTGGTTGAGAAGGTTCTAATATCTTTGTCTCCTAAGTTTGATTCAAAATTTTTTGCCATAGAAGAAAAGGAGAATCTAAAGAATATTACCATGTCACAATTACACAGAATTCTAACTGCTTACGAAATGAGAAAAGGAGGACCATTAGACAGAAGAGAAGCTGCATTCAAAGCTTCAGGAAAAGGAGATTACTATGAGCCAGGACATATGTCATAAGAAGAGGAAGAATCAAATTTTGTCAAGAACCTTCAACGGGGAACTGGAAGATTCAGAGGTAAGCTACCTTTCAAATGCTTTGCTTGTGGAAGAGTCGGTCATTATGCTGCAAAATGTCCTCATAAACATAAACTAGACAGAGGTAAGGAACCTGTTAGATGGAACAAAAAGCATTATGTAAGTAAGAAGAGCTATTATACTCATGAAGACAGTGATGGACTTTCAAATAGTGATGAAGATGAACAAGGTCATGATAATAGACCTTTTATGGCTTTTGAAGATGATGATTGCTTGGATGTTATAAACGAAGAAGCTGGTCTGTATGATGAAATTTCTAAACTTAAAATTTGTTTAGAAGAAAAGAATATGATTATTGATACTCTAACATTCCAACTTGCTGAAAAGGATAAACACAATGAAAAGTTAGAATGTGAGATTGTGGGACTTAGAAAGGACATTGAGAAAACAAAAGCCCTTAATCTCATATTTGCTAAAGGATCTGAAACTCTAGATGAGATTATCAAACTGCAGCATTCTCCTCTAATCAAAATAGGTCTCGGATATTCCGAAGGAGCATCTCAATCTCATAAGCAAGCACATAAGCCATCCACCTCCAAAAGCTACCTTGATGCAGCAAGGAGAAATGAACAGCAAAAACATGATGTAGATCACCAGGTAAATCAGGGACAAGTTGCTTCAAGAATGATCAAAGATTATCGGGAGTAATCTACTTCAAGCCTCAATCGACCATAGGTAAATCATTCTCAATTTAGCTCAAGAATGGATGGAAACTACAATCATATGGTTGGTAGATTTGATAGTCGCAAGAATTTCTTCAATGGCCAATGTTTCTCTTGTCATAACTTTGGTCATAAAGTTGCTCAGTGTGTTGCCTATAAGACCATCATGACTAGGGAAGCTCAAAAACAAAGGGGTATGACAGGAACCATGAAAAGAACCTACAATAACTTCTCTTCTCTTGGGAATGAAATAGAATGCACTATTTGTAACAATTTCGGTCATGAATATTTTGAATGCAGAAGCAGGTTTCGACAAACAATTCAGAAGGAGCAGACTTCATTGAGTTCAAAAACATGGAGAAAGAAAGAACCACAACCAGACAGATGTGGGATATGTAGAAATTTTGAATAATTTAACACATATTCAATAGAGATTATCCTGATCATGTACTATTACGGAAAACATACACAATACATAAGCTCCTCTACGTTGATAATCAATATAGCAGCATCAATAACAATAAAACATCAAGAGAATTCACACATTAACACAGTATGTAT
>APFE031154710.1:0-27690 GCA_000404065.3 Pinus taeda
GTTTTAGAACAACCCAGACATATTTTTTGCTGCTTACATTTTCCAATAATGAAAATAACCCGGAGTCTCCAATTCGTACCGGCCCTATGTTTTTAAATTCATTTGTAAATGGATTCGTTACAAAATAGTTGCGTGTTTGGGAGCATTCTGTTGGTAAGGATAAAACCACCATTGGTCCAACAATACACTCTACTTTGTATCTTGAATCTATGAATCCCAAATGAAATTGATATATGTGGCCATTCTGATTAAGGTATTGGGTAGCAAAACAATTGTCTTCACTATTGAGGAAATGAACAAGAAATCCAAATTCGTTCGTGGAGACATTCATGCAACGTGAAAAGAAAGAAGGGTTCTGCAAAGAATTCTTCCATTTTTTACATACGGTGTCATACTTTATCACAACCGATAAAGAGAGCCACAACAAGACAAGTTCAAAAACTTTGAATGGAAGAGAACTCTAAATAGCTAGATCCATGATGAAACAGTGAAATCACCTAACAATAAAAAAAAAGGCATTTGATATCAACAAAACAATTTAATGTTGAATAAAATTAAAAGTAACATAGATACATAATTTGCCACACACAATTTTCCATTTTGTTGGGACTATGTTAAATGAAAACATAGTAAAGGATCATGAATCCACCATGATGATAGACACAGTGGAAATAGCCATGGAAGTTGTTGAGACAGTCACTAAGAAGGAAGGACATCTACTGAAACATGTTAAGAAGGAAGAAACCTATGCATAGGATTTAACCTTGGGATAAGGAACACTAACAGAGGAGTGTTTTACATAGGATGACCAATCTTTTGATGTTGTCAGAAGTATGGAGAAGTATCTTTCAGAAGATAAAACTCTGAAGTAAAGGAGGATGGAGAATGTCTCTTAAATGAGAGAAGCAGTGATTTATTACAGCAGAAATAATTTGATAATACATTGATATTTGAAACTATGACAACACAGGAACAAGTTCTTATGAAAGAAGGGTATGAAGTTCAGTTTGAAGAGCTGATATGTGAAGCAACAGTTGAGACTATTGAACCTTATGATTTCCAAACTAATAATTTGTGTATAAATGCAGGAAACATAAGTAATGATGAAATACTTATAAAATGTCACAGAGAAATTGCATTTCTTACACTTACTTTGTAATTATGTATTGATTTATATATATGTCCAGAGATTTAATCCCAAATTGAATAAGTGTAAGCATCGAATGGTGGAAGATGAGCGAACTATATCATTTTGTAAATTAAGTGTGTGTGTGTGTGTGTGTGTGTGTGTGTGTGTGTGTGTGTGTGTGTGTATGTATATGTATATGTCTGTGTGTGTGTGTGTGCAGGTGAAGTGCAGCGATCACACAGAGAATACATAAAGAGGAGGATCAAGATGAGGTGTTGAATCCATTAGAAGGATCAATCAAAGCTCAGGAGGAAGAGCGCACGGCAAAATAACAGTGGGACGAAACCTTTAAAGAAGAGCAAAAATGAAGACAACATAAATTCTAAGTAAAAGTAACGAGTGAAGGGGCGAAGATTGATGCTCAGGAACTGTTAGATCTGGGAAGATAAATGGCTGAGATCGAATCAGGAAGGCGAAATATTTCATCGGCGGGGTCATTATACAGTTTAATTCCCGCAAATGGAAAACCAAATTAAACTAAGAAACGATGAAAAACAAAGTCCGAATCAAGTGTCGGACTTGAAATATTATAGGGAATGGTTTATATCCCTATTGGGTCTGTAAAGATATCGGATCAGTGTATGGAAGTTCAAGGAGTCTGGCATTGAGGTTGAAAGATATGTGATCACACGACTTAATCTCAATCGTCGGATTGCAGATCGAATCGACGGTCAAGATCTGATCGCAAATCGCAATCGGAGGAAGCGGAGATCGGAGTGCACAATGGAAAGGCTTGGGGAGCCAAAACCAATGGGCCTATAGTGGAGAATCTATAAAATTTGAGATCCGCTATATATGATTCAGAGCAGGTTTCCTGTGTAATCCATATAATTGCGTTAAAGTGGTTTAATGCTAAAACATACGTTAACGTTCCGATATCGCATATCGGAGTGGAAGGGAGAAAAAAGAAATTATATATATATATATATAATATTATATATATTATATATAATATATATATATATATATATATATATATATATGACCGTGGAAGGAGTGATGGCTGATTGTGATGAGGTTAAACCTCAGGAAACGTGACAAGGCTGTACGGAAGGGCGGAAAGGTATGTTTATGCGGGCATTTTCCTTCGTAAATGGTTTATAAGGAAATATGCACTGATAAGAGATTTATGTGTTAAAAACATATGTAACCAAAGGTTTTGTAAAGGTTGTGAAGTGATTTTAAGTCCCGATAGAGGAGAAATAATGGAAGGCTTTACGAAAAGGGTGTATAAAGGTACGAAGGATTATGAGAATTTAAAGTCCCGTTAGGAAGGATTTGGCCTAAGGGTTAGGCTATGTGGGTATAAAGTTCTAATAGAGGTTTTTAAAGCGGGGTGATTGAGTTCTGATTCAAAGGATCTGTAGGTAACAGGGCCTTAACCATTCATGTCTAAAAATTTGACTCCTTAGAGAGTTAAATCCCTGGGTCAATGTATTTATGCATCTGTATGCATACTGTGGATATTTGCAGGGGTAACCCTACGTCATATGTTTTAATTATGTAGTTATTTTAGTGAATTAATTATGTAGTTATTTTAGTTATTATGTTTTAATTATGAATGTAATGTTTTAATCCAAAATTGAAAAGATTTGTCTCAAGGATTATGAATGATTATGAATCCAAAAATATCATTATTCTCTTATATAATTATATTATTCTATTTCTTTAAAAAAAATGCTTAAACCATTCTTAATAGTGAACAATTATAGTGAACAATTAATTAGGTTAATTATGAGTAATTTAAATATATTTATAAATAATATAGACTTATTCATAAAGTAATATGAATACAAAGACAATATTGATATGCAAATAACAGTCATAATAACTTGTGAATTATGACTGAGTAATGTGCTCTGCATATCATAGATGCAGCCGGAGTGCGTAGTAATTAACCGAAGGAGCAGAACCTGAAGAAAACCCCAAAAACATGTCAAAGTGGTTTTTAAACAGTGTAAGCAGATTATCGAGCGGATGAAGAATGGTAAGTGGTATCGAAGGGCGAGCACCCGATTCGACTTAGTGTTTGACACGTAGTAGCAAGCAGAGTGGGGAATCTGCTTTATCGGGCGGTTAAACCTCGTGCATGTTGGCAACCCGAAACCAATGTAAAGCATTGGATCTGTGGGAGTAGATCAACGACGGAGGATAATGTGAAGGCCCATGAGTGGACCTAACCATATTTAACCCAAATCCAATGTAAAGCATTGGATCTGCGGGAGCAGATCAATGGCAGAGGATAATGCAAAGGGTGGTTTTTAAATAGTGTAAGAAAACTATCAGGCGGATGAAGAATGGTAAGTGGTATCAGAGGGCGAGCACCCGATTCCACTTAGCGTTTGACACATAGTAGCAAGCGGAGTGGGGAATCCGCTTTATCGAGCGGTTAAACCCTGTGCGTGTTGGCAACCCGAAACCAATGTAAAGTGTTGGATCTGCGGGAGCAGATCAATGGTGGAGGATAATGCGAAGGCCCATGAGTGGACCCGACCATATTTAACCCGAAACTAATGTAAAGCGTTGGATCTGCAGGAGCAGATCAACGACAGAGGATAATGTGAAGGGTTGGTTTTAAATAGTGTAAGCAGATTATCGGGCAGATGAAGAATGGTAAGTGGTATCGGAGGGCGAGCACCCGATTCCACTTAGTGTTTGACACATAGCAGCGAGCGGAGTGGGTAAAACATTTTATCTGGCGGTTAAACCCCGTGCGTGTTGGCAACCCGAAACCAATGTAAAGCGTTGGATCTGTGGGAGCATATCAACGACGGAGGATAATGCGAAGGCCCATGAGTGGACTCAACCATATTTAACTTGAAACCAATGTAAAGCGTTGGATCTACGGGAGCAGATCAACGGCGGAGGATAATGCGAAGGCCCATGAGTGGACCGGACGATATTTATAAATGCAAATGTATAAATTTTGAGATCCGCTTATATGGTTCGGAGCAGAAATTTAATGTATTTCCTTTGTATTTCTATAAAGTGTTGTGCCGAGGCCTTTTATGCAAAAGTGTTATTGAAACGTTCGCTAATATATAACCTTGAGCGGTATTTCGGGCGGCAAAGTAGTGGTAAGTGGTATCGAAAGTTTTGGCTCCAATTCCACAAATCGGAGGACACGTAGTAGCGGAGGAGTGTGGGGAAACCACTCTATTGGGCGGTTAACTCCCATGTGTCTTATCAACCCAAAATATACCGTGAACCACTAGATCTTTCGAGCGAAGATCAACGGTAGAGAAGTAATAAATTTTGGGAGAGCGTTTAAAAAAAAGACTAGAACCTTCTTTTTTCTACGGGCTAGTGATATCACGGAGATTTTATACACAATCAATTCCCTTCTCTTTTTTCTACAGGCTAGTCATCTCATTTGAATTAAAGTGGAAAAATATCGCAAAAGGAAAATTTGTACATACCTGTAAGATCGATTTCTGAATGCCATTGAAACCTGAAAAAATAGTAAGGAATAATTGAATCACACATGAACTACACCAAATTATCAGAGACATCCACGAGAGCATGGAAACAATTAAAAACACAATCACTGAGAAAGCGTTTCTCCAATGCTGAAACCTGAAAAAATAGTAGGGAATAATTCAATCAAACACGAACTACACCAAATTGTCAGAGACAACAGCGAGAGCTGGGAAACAATTAAAAACGCAATCACAGAGAAAGTGTTTCCCCAATGCTGAAGCCTAAAAAAATATTAGGTAGAGAAAAGGAAGGCTATGAAAGATTTGTCACCTTTTTTACCAGATAGAACCCGAGAGAAGTCAGCAGTCCAGTTATCCTTCAACAATTCCAACAAACTTAAGTGCTAACAAAAAAATGAATGCATCCACCGAGCGTTTGATTATAATATATGGAATGGGCTTAATGACAATTTGAAATGCTCAAGATCGAGTGGCGTTGTTATTCTATCGAGCATGGAGTGGGAGAGTTATTTCCATTGTGGATTAATGGAACGATGGGTGGAATGGTGAAATTGATGGACACCTGTTCTTTGGAAAAAAACAGTTGGCAAATGGTTGAAGACGCTTAAGTTTAAGAATATGAATAGTCATACGTTTCAAAATCGGGTTTGAATATATGTTTTATAATTTATTTTAAATATATTTCCAAGAGCTGAAAAAACACTTGGAAAATGGTTGAAGACGCATAAGTTAAAGAATGTAAACAGACATACGTTTTAGAACCAATGCCGCTTGGAATATATATTTTATAAATTTTTTATATACATTTCTCACTAATCAACATATGTGGTTATCAAAAAGAGGCACAGTAAATTTTTAATCATGCTTTGTAAAAAATTAATTTAAGTATGGTTTAAACATGTGATCTAGACATGCAAGAAAGTTATTGTTGCAAATTTCATTCATTGATTTAGTGATGACTACGAGAATATACTGGCATCTTTCAATTCAGGCCATCCATCAAAAGGACTAATTAAGAAAATGATTAAGTTGTCGATTCTGATACGAGGGATGCCTATCGGCGTAAATATTAAAATATACCATGGTTTTAATTTGACATGCTCTTCATTTTTTTTGTTTTTCTATCCCCGTCACACTCTCTCGCTCCAGAAATCGTGGACCACAGCCTCTTGATTTTGCTTTCTTTTACATATGTGAAATCTTCCTTCAATCATTGGCGCAACTGCCCCAGTACTCTCCCGAGCCACTGCAGTCTGGGACAGTACCATACACCAAGTCTTTCCACACCTCACAGCTCTTATATCTCATGGCATTCTGCGACATATAATTCGAGAAGATTTCTGAGCTGCTCCAACCCTTGCATGCACTTGAACTTGGGACATCGAAGAACCGCCAACAACCATAAATTTTCCAAAGTTGGCAACTCTTCTATCTCAGCGCGATTAGCAACATATAACATATAGCAAATTTTCCAAAGCTGGCAACTCTTCTATCTTCAGTTTACTACATCCATCGACTATCAACAACCACAAAAATGTCTGATGTTCAAGAGATGGAAACAGTTATATCTCATCACAATTACTAAAGTTTAGTGTTCTAAGCTTTGGGAGGTGTTCCAACGCTTGTATGCTCTTGAGTTTGCTACATCCATCGACATGCAACCCCTACAAAGATGTCCATGTTTCAAGACTGGTGAGCTCATCTACTTTTTCACCATCATAGATACCACAAAGCCTTCCTACTTGCCTCAATTCCTTACAGCCACACAAGTAAAGTTCTTGAAGGTTTCGGCAAACTCGTTCAAGAAAGGTTACTTGCCTTATCTGTACTCTACACATATATAGTATCTGGAGCCTATCGAAGCCAAACATATGTTCGTCATTGGAGTCATCCAATTCATTCAATGTTGATACTCTTTCTCTTTCTTGTTCGGGTGTTTTAAATGGAAGTTCACCCAATGGAAAATATTCTATGAGAAAGTATTCGAGATTGTTTAGCAGGAGAACATCTTGTCGTAACTTTTGTATCCCACAGGAAATCAACCTCAACTCTGTGAGTTGAGTCAATCGTCCAAAAGTATCCGGCAAGCATTTCAATCCTGGGCAATTTTTCACCCACAAATACTTCAGGCTAGTGAGGTAACTGAGGGAAGATGGAAGAACTTCCAACAAATGGTCCCCTAACTCCAGAACCTCCAACTTGCATAGATCTCCAATATCTCTTGGAAGTTCTTTTAACTCGACATCGAACAAATATAATTTTTCCAGGATTCATTAATGTGCGACCTGGGGAGGCAATTCTTTCACCTTGGAACAACATGAAAGATCCAAGAATTCTAGCCTGGTAATATTTCCAAGTGTCTCTTTGGAAATGGTGACATTCCTACATTCATTCAAAGAGATACGTTTGAGTCGATTCAAATTCCCAAAAGCATTTGGCAGCATCGCCAAGCAAGAACAATAAGACAAATCGATGGACTAGAGGTTTGGTATCTTTCCGATGGAATCGGACAGCATCTCCAAACTAGTAGCATAAGACAAATCGATGTGCTCAAGATTTGTTAGCTTTCCCAAGCAATCAAGTAATGATCTCATTCTTGTGAAATGTCTTAAGACCAAGTATGTCAAAGAGAGCATATAACAAAGTTCCTCTCGCAAAGTTTTGAGTTGGATAGTCTTGTAATAATCCACAACAATCGTTTCAAGGTACTTTAGATGTCCTATGGACTTTGGAAAATCTAAAACGGGAGAGTAGATGTTTAACTCTCACAACTTGAGAGGTGGCTCCAATGTACACATTTCCACTGTCAGAAGGATTTCGAGATGATTTTCATCTACAAACTGAGATTGAAATAAAAGAAGTATAAACACCCAAAATTGCATACCTGAGATTCCTGTTGCCACAATGTTTTCAATGCTTCCCCTCACTTCTAAAACACTTAAATTTTCAAGGGAACCCAGGAATGCAGGAAAGAATAGGGGCATTTATACTAGCAAAGCCATATCAAATGTGGTGACTACACCCTCTTCAATATAGCTTCTACATAATAATATGATTTTCGTTGTCCAGTTCCAGAAGAAACTTTCTCTCTAAATTTGAAAAACCCACCGCTCCCCATATTCTTTTTGTTGTATCCATTGTTGGAGGTACTAAAAACCTAGGACCTTCATTACTACTGGTGAGCACCAGTATTGCAGCAATAATGTTTCAAATCCTGGGGCTTCCTACTTTACTTTTATCAACCCGGTAGTTCGTAACAAACTTGGAAGCGACGGTGTTGTATGCACAAGTGCTAGCTCTTACTGCAGGTTGTCACTTGGTCAGCTAGCACAATATCACTAGAAGCTTCAAGCCAGCTTCTATGAATTTCCAAAAGAATATTTTAATTGTGATGAAATAAAGCTAACTCTACAAAGGCTATTCTACTTGCAGAAAGAGAAGGAAGACTGAAATGTAATGCAAACCCTAGCAAACCCTAATTTTTTCAACTAACCCTACTTTTGCAAGAAAAGAGATGAAAACTGATGAAATGAGTGCCATTGACTACTGAAAATGCAAATTACATCTATTCAAGCTACTTCTGAAAGGAAATGAGAAGAAAACATATTTTTATGTTTTTGAGTGTTTTTATGTGAAATTATTATTCTTGTAATTTATCTTATTGTGATTGTGCAGAGTTTTGGTGGTGAAGGAAGATGGATTTTGTTTTTGCAGAGGTGGAGGAAGGTGTGGAGAGGTCCTAACAAGCCCCTAGTACCCTTCTGAAAACTTCCCCTGCAATCAGACTTCGAAAAATCACTCACAGGAAATTCTACAAGAGGCTGCAGGGGATCTACATGAGGAGGCTGAGACCTATTTTTGGAGGTTTTGAAGGTGGAAAAATGATGGGAAAGGGTAACTGAAAGCTAGATGAAGGTTTTTAGGTGTCTAGAGCATATCAAGGAAGATCAAGAGGTAACATGATGGTTGGATTTGTTCAAATGGCAAGAGGGAAGCTTATGGAGAAAACTGTAGAAATTAGGGAAGATTGGTGAAATGTTGCAAATGACTTGGCAAATATGTGAGAAGTGAGCTAATGCTGGCTACTTTATGGATGTATGGTGAGTTGAGGTGCCCTGGAAGATCAAGAGGTAACATGATGGTTGGATTTGTTCAAATGGCAAGAGGGAAGCTTATGGAAAAAACTGTAGAAATTAGGGAAGATTGGTGAAATGTTGCAAATGACTTGGGAAATATGTGAGAAGTGAGTTGATGCTAGCTACTTTATGGATGTATGGTGAGTTGAGGTGCCCTGCAAGAGATCTGCACATCTACTTACGAAAACTGTTCAAAGAAAGGACTAACTATACCATGAAAACATAACTTTTTCTAGCTTGACCTAATTTCTGACCTACAAACAGAAAATGCTAAATAGTAACCTTTGAACATAAAAGAATGCAGAGATATCTATTGTAAAATAACACGAAATGATCTAGGAAACTAAATCTGAAGCAATACATTAATCTTTCCAAATCAAGTCATCACACTAGAAATTGCATGGGAGAGCAAAATTGTGTTTTTGGTGGTAGCAGTAGTACCTTGACCTCGAATCATAGTCCCAGAAAGGGAGAAGGAGATCAGGGCCTGTTGTTGGTTGTTTTGAATCTTAGCCTGTCACTGCTTTAACCTACTTGAGCAACTGAAACAAAAACAGCTATGCAAACCATCAAAAGAAACCTATTCTAAACAAGGTAAAATGAATCTATGTAACAAAAATTAACTCATGAGCTGAAGCAAAAAACATATAAGTACAAGGAAAGAGGTGTTGGCAGCTTGGGTTGGGCCCTAACCCAAGAGCTTCAACCCTCTGAAAGAGATCAGTGCTGGCTCAAAAACTATTTCATCTCCATTATCAAAAATAAAAGTCACATTACATAAACTGTTCTAAAAAAGGAAGCTCGAAAATAAGTTGAACAAGTGCTGCACAAAAGTGCGAAAATTCTACTAATGACTGGCTAAAATCCAACTAAAAAAACTGAGCATCTAAGCCCTAATATTTGTACAACTCGAGCCTCCAACAGCTCTCCTAAAATCAAGGAGCTCAGCTTTCCAAAACTGCAGATAAATAGCAATCCTCCTTTACTTGCTCGGCTGCCCCTTGGATGCACTAATGTGGCTGCTTGTGCTCTGAGTTTGTGATGGAGAATTCGAGGTAAGGGTTCATAAATGAAGGGGACACCCCCTTACAAATCCTCTTCCATGTTTTCCTCAAATATTGGCTGCCAAATGCTCGTAAATCCTTTGACTTTGTTAAAAATTGACCAAAAAATATGCATAAAGCACACATTAGACTTCATGGCATAATGACTAACCCAATTCACTCTATTAGCATAAATATAATAAAAAAAATGCAATAAACTAATGAGAATGGTGGTTAAGTTGAATTAAGAGGCAAAATGAACTCATATAATTACCTATTTATGGGGCTCATCAACTAGCACATGCGAACACTTAGTTAGAGCATGGGACTAGATGCAAGATCCTTTCTGCATGATTTACTCCCTGATTTGCTCCTCCTTTCACTCCGCAACTGGCTGGTTCTCTCTGGAACTTGTTGTAGGTGTTGATTCCTCTCATTGATCACCACTATGGCGCATTACCTTGGGATCTTCACCCAGTAATGCTATATCATGAGCATTGTAACCTATTTTCTGAATCAATCATTCTTTTTTGTTCTTTCGGTTCTTTTAGTGTTTTTTCTCTACAAAGCTGTGTGTTCAACCTTTACTAGCGAGATTCATCTTTGCAGGTTTTCTAACACATTTACATGGTATCAGAGCCCACAGGTTGCTAGATAAAAGGCGCACTAGTACTTTATTTTGCAGGTATTACAGATTGGAGATCAAAGATTGATAGAAACATAGAGTTTCCCAAAGCATCAATCCTAACACCATACAACTATCACGTACAGAAGGATGAAATGGCTTGATACCTTCATCAAAAAGGATTGTATAGGATTACCATGGCTACAGAAGTGGAACCCACTTCAGCCATACAAAAATCCAAGTACCTCATCCGCATGGATGAGGCCCACGGATCCATATGCATGTGCATCTCCCCAGAGTTTCAGTTTCATCTATCTGCCTACAGTACTCCCAATGAGATTTGGAAAAAGGTTGAATAACTCTACAAGAAACAGGATGAGATGAAAGGACATCTTCTCGAAGTGGAGCTGCTCTCATTGGATCCGTGAAACTATCACAGAATTCAAGACTTCTTCACCAAATATAATGATCAATTGCTGCAACTCAAGGGTTTTGGAATTGACAAATCCAAGGAGGAGAGTCACCAAGTTCTATCTATTATGTCGAATCTTAGACCAGAGTACTTTGTCTTTTTGTCTACATTTTATTAGGTAAGGCTCGCAACAGGTAAATCCTACACTATGCCTTCTCTAAAAGAGTTCATGGAGTCCCTCACTTTTGAGCAAGATAAACTCATTGGCATGGGGAAAATCAAACCTCCAAAAGTGCATGCACTTTTTGTGCATGATGGCAGCCACAATAAAAATCACAGATCTGATTCAAATCAGAAAAATTAGAAGCAAAAATACAAGGGAAAATTGCATTCCCATCTAAAGAAGGAAAGGTACATCAAGCCCTTCAATGACTCCTATGGCCGCAGAAATGAGAAAGGGAAGAAAGGAGACAAATGCACCTACTTTCACCGAGGATTCCATCCGGAATCCTCCAGCATGAAGAAACAAATTAACCAAATGGTAGAAATCCTTCAGAAGCACAACCTTGGGGACCACATCCCTCAGGGCCCCAAGAAGAAAACTGAGGATCCGCCACACGAGAAAGGTAACAATTTTCATGTTTTAGTTGCAATTAACTTTTCCCCTGATGCATGGATTATATATTATGGTGCATCACATCATATGGCTACTGCAAAGGAAGTCTATTCCTCTTTGGATGCATGCAAAGGACCTCCCATCCTCATGGGAGATGACTCACCTATTGAGGTCACGGAAAAGGTAGAGTGGAACTTTTACACATAAGCTTTGAAAATGTGCTTCATGTTCCAAAACTTTCAGTAAACCTACTTTCAATTTATTAGATCACTCATTTTGGCACCAGAAAGAGAGTGGAATTCACTCCCGATGCAGTGAACATATATGACCTACATAGCAGCTCCAAAATTGCAACAGGTGAGGTAAACAATGGAGCTAGACTATATACATTTTCTAAATTTATTGAATCTGAATCCTCCTTATCTCTTACACATGTTGATGATAATAGTAGGCTTTGGCACGAGAGGTTTGGTCACTTAAATTACAAGTATATGCATCAGTTAAGCAAGCATGAGATGGTGGAAGGCTTGCCAAATATCAGTTTCTCCAAAGGAGTTTGTGAAGGGTGTGTCCTTGGCAAACATCCTAGAGAAACGTTTGACACCGGCAAGACTCACAGAGCATCCTCTCCTCTAGATCTGATCCATAGTTATCTCATAGGGCCTTTTCCTCATCCTTTCATCGACAAAGCAAGGTATGTTCTTACATTTATTGATGGTTTCTCATGGTATACTTGCGTGTATCTTCTCAGGGATAAATCTGAAGTTTTTGCGCACTTTAAAGATTTCAAAGCACTAGTTGAGACACAGTCAGTGAGAAAGATCAAAGCCCTCCTTAAAGACAATGGCGGGGGGAATATGTTAACACAACACTTTAGAACCTTTGCCTTGAGTCTGCATACAGTTGCAACACACAATTCCATACACTCCGTAGTAGAACGGAGTTGCTGAGAGAAAGAACCGATCTCTCAAAGAGATGGCTTCCTGCATGCTACATGCTAAGTCACTACCTCATAAGCTATGGGCTGAGGCACTTAATTGTGCTAACTACATCCAAAATATATCTCCTCATAGATCTGTCAAGGATCAAACCCCCTTTGAGGCTTGGAGTAGCACTAAACCAGAGGTCACCCACTTCCGTGTTTTCAGCTCCTGAGCATGGGCCAGGATCCCCTCTGAAAAGAGGAAAGCTCTTGATCCACAGACCATTGAGTGCATCTTTGTTGGATACCGTGATGGTGTGAAGGGATATCGACTCCTGATTTCCTCTACGGACAAGCTCATCATTGAGAGAAGTGTCAAATTTTAGGAAAGTCTCTCACATGCACCTCAATTTCCGCATGCAGATGCCTTTTATCTACCTCATGTCCAAGATGATGACTCAGTACACTCAGATGCAGATACAAAGCATGTATATGCCGAGGTAGAGCATGAATATGTAGAGACAGAGTCTTTAGATACATATCCAGTGCATGCATATGATGATCCACATCGAAGCCCAGATCGGGCTTCCAGCAGTGAATCAACTTCCCCTGCCATAAATGAGAGAACAAGGAGCTCAAGTAATATATATGCACAAGACCACCCAGCTGCTAGAAATGGTCTTGTGGGGGATAATTCTGATCCGCAGTGGATTAGCTCAGAGTTTATTGAGCCTCCTCTTCCCCTCACTGCCACTGAACCAAGACCATCCCGGCATTATCATTTGGTTCAGTCTTCTAATATGCGGTATTATGTTGAGGCTTCTGGGCATCCCTCTTGGGAGTCCGTCATGGAGGAGGAGTTCAACTCCCTCCTCGAGAACCAGACCTGGGATCTGGTCCCCCTTCCTTCAGGAAGGAAGCTTGTCCGATGCAAATGGGTTTACAAGACCAAGAGTGTTGTAGATGGGAAAATCACCAGACAAAAATCCAAGCTAGTAGCCAAAGGCTTCCAGCAAGTGCATGGAATTGATTATGATGAGACCTTTGCTCCAATAGCAAAGATTGATTCCATACACCTTGAACTTGCCATTGCGGCTGCCTAGTGGTGGGAAGTACATCAGATGGATGTAAATAATGCCTTTCTTCACGAAGACCTATCTGAGGAGATCTACATGGAGCAGCCACATGGTTTCATTCAAGATTCATCTTTGGTCTGCGGACTGAAGAAGTCTCTCTACAGCCTTAAGAAGGCCCCGAGAGCTTGGTATGCGAAGATGGATTTTTTTCTCTTATCACAAAACTTCGAAAGATGTAATTCTGATCCGAATGTTTACATGCTCAGGACACATGATTCTCTTCTTATCTTATTTTTGTATGTGGATGATCTCCTGATCACCAGCAGCTCGGCTTCAACCATTTCTGTAGTCAAGAGGACCTTGCATGATAGGTTCTTGATGACGGACATGGGTCCATTACACTTCTTTCTTGGTCTTGAGATCAACCAGGGTGCCATAGGCATCAAACTATCTCAGGCTAAGTATGCACGAGATCTCCTCGAGAGATTTCACATGACTAACTGCAAGCCAGAACCGACTAATTTTCTGTCTGGGGTCCGCCTTAAGGATGGAGGTGACACTCCATTAGTTAACAGTACTCTCTACCAATAGCTAGTGGGGAGCTTACTGTACCTCGCCCACTCTAGACTAGATCTCTCATATGCAGTAGGGGTAGTTTCTAGATACATGCAGCAACTGCATGAGCTACACTGGAATGTTGCCAAGCACATCCTCTGACATGTGCAGGGAACCATCACCTTCGGGATTCACTATGCAGCAAGCACTGCATTGAATCTCCTTGGCTTCACATATTTTGATTGGGTGGGCGACAACATTGATCGCAAGTCCACCTCCGGATATTCACTCAGTCTAGGGTCTAGCCCTATTTGTTGGTCAATCAAGAAGCAGGATGTTATTGCTCTCTCTTCAACTGAGGCCGAGTACAGAGGAGTATTCAACATCACCACTCAGGCTCTGTGGCTACAACACTTCCTCATTGAGTTGGGCGTCTAGTTCCACCAGTCCACTGTCATCTGGTGTGACAACCAGAGCACTCTCAAATTTTGTAGGGATCCAGTACAGCGGCAATGGACGAAGCACATAGAGATCCATATGCACTACATCAGAGACTTAGTACATGATCGGGTCACTGATTTTTGGTTCTGTTCTTCAGCAGAACGGACTGTAGACATCTTCACCAAGACTTTCACTGAGTAGAAGTTTCACTCTCTGCACGATTGCCTTAGAGTGAAGGACATAGTTGCTTAGCAACTATCTTTTCTTTCTCTTTTCTTTTGATTACATTAGATTTTGAGGGGGGGTTTTTCCCACGAGATTTTCCCTCTTTCCTCAATTTTAGTACAAGTTGCACTATATTTTCGGTGACCTTTGGCCTTAGTTGCGAGGGCCCATTTTCTATTTTTCCCCATAGCGGTGTTTAGGGGGGGTGTTGGAGGTACTACACACCTACGACCTTCATTACTGGCACATGCGGACACTTAGTTAGAGCATGGGACTACATGCAAGATCATTTCTACATGATCTACTCCCTGATTTTGTCCTCCTTTCACTCTGCAACTGGCTAGTTCTTCTGCATGATTTACTCCCTGATTTGCTCCTCCTTTCACTCCGCAACTGGCTAGTTCTTCTGCATGATTTACTCCCTGATTTGATCCTCCTTTCACTTCACAACTAGCTAATTCTCTCTAAAACTTGTTGTAGGTGTTAAGTCCTCTCATTAACCACCACTATGGCGCATTACCTTGGGATATTCACCCAGTAATGCTATATCATGAGCATTGTAACCTATTTTTTGAATCAATCATTATTTTTTGTTCTTTCGATTCTTTTAGTGTTTTTTCTCTGCAAAGTTGTGTGTTCAACCTTTACTAGCTAGACTCATCAGTGCAGGTTTTCTAACACATTTACATCCATAGCTTCTCCTATAGAAAAGTAGACCATATCTAAGAATATTTACCGGTACTCTTGGTCGAGTGAATTATAAATATTTTTCAGCGTTTCTCGTATGTCCGTGAGTGGTATCTTGTGAAATTCATTCAATAGCCCTTCCAATATGTGTCATATCTTCCACAAAGAAGAGCCCCAGTAACTTTCAAAGACAACGACAATCCATCACAGGCCCTTACAAACCGTACCACCAGATCTATAAATCCTGGTGGTGGATGCGGCTGATTGAAGGCATATGAGCAGAACAACTCTTGGGGGTGTGCTCTATTCATCCCAGTGAACTTATAAATTGATGAATCCACTATGGTGGATGCGGCTGATTGAAGGCATATGAGCAGAACAACTCTTGGGGGTGTGCTCTATTCATCCCAGTGAGCTTATAAATTGATGAATCCACTATTTGTGAACATAGGAGAGCATGCTTATCTCGAGAGGTAACTAGTATCAAGCTATTGGAACTAAGAACATCCCTAATTGATAAGAATGCATCTAATTGATCGGCCTTCTCTACATTATCTAAAACTATCATTGCATTACAACAAGCTAGGTAACATTTAAGGATTATCACACCTTGGTCCACAATCTCAATTTTAGTATTCCTGTGTGTCAAGTCCTTACTGAGCTTCACTTGCAAATCAATCAAAGATTTTCTAGCTACAGTTTCACTAACATTAGATAAAAAGAGGATCCATAATACTCAGAGCACCTACGGTTGAAGATCTGTTTCACCAAAGTGGTTTTCCCAATATCACCAACACCTACAATTCCCACAACCCTGGCCTGGACGTCACTCTCCTGCCCCTACTGCGAAAGCACTGTACTTTTAAAGTCTTGTAGTTTATCATCCAAACCAGTTGGATATTTAGCCACAAAAAGTGGTGTTTTTGGACCTTTTTTCATATGCTTCGCACAACTTCGTCCAGGAGCTCCTACTCATTCCTGGATGAATAAAGAATGAGAAACGCCTAGGTAAATATGAAGTGTTGGTAGAGGAATAAGGATAACAATCACACATCTAACAACAACACATATGCACTATGATTTATTTTGAAAAACCACATGGTGGAAACATCAGAACATCCCCAAAACTTGTGACATGGAAAATCCCCAAATTTGGTCAGATGTAATAGGATATACTCAATACCACAGATCTATCACTGATTCAAAGTACCCGAAACTACAACTGTTAACCTAATAACTTTAGCTTCTTCACTTAATCAAATTTAATTAATATCAAATACCAATCAAGGAACTAAAACGAACACGAAACAGTTAAAAACGTTTACCCATTAAAGCCCTTCAGTTTGTAACCCTTCATATTTGCGACATGAGAAAGAGCAGCTCTCCAGCCTTGAATGGTAGAGGAGGCGTGACGTGGCTTCTCTCCATTATTTTGAGGGTCACTGCTTCTATTCTGCTGGAGTTTTTTTAGGGCTTCAACGTATGCTCATTTTTTGTCGTTCCACCTGACCTTAGAAGGCTCGACATTGAAAACGATTCGAACAATGAGAGCCCCAAACTTGAGCATAAGGACTAGTTCATCGAGGCACCATGTCGATTCCGCATAAGTCTGAGAAAAAATCACAATGTGCAGAGAAGCCACTCGAATAGCGACTTCGTTTTGAGACTTGATGTTGTGTCCGGCCTCCAGTTCAGGCTTGTTAAGAAACAACCACAATGCATGTTCACGAAGGCACTTGTCGAGATGGCTAATGAAGGTGTTTTTAACATCGAGCCCCCAATGATTGATGAAAACATCATATCGGGTATAAGAGGTGGAGGCAGAAGAGGATAAAGCATCGTCCTTCTATTGCGGTGCGGTGGTAGGTTTGCCATTAATGAATGGATGGATTGAAGAAAATAAGATGAAGAGGTGGGACAATGAATAAGATGAATAGCTGAGGCGGTTATTCAAAATTGGAAGCAAGAAGTTGCAACCGAACCCTCGCCCCTTCGGCCAAACCAGTATTGTATCTCACTATGGGTGGAAAGGATGTGGCCCAAAGAAACTACTAAGGTGGGGATTAGCACTAGTAATCAAAAGATGTAACAACAAGTTTCTTGCTTGGAATATTCCTGGAGGTTTCTTGATTGAAATATTCCAAATAATTAAAAGTTCCACCATCACAAGTATTTTTCTTGCTTCGAATATTCCCAGAGGTTTCTTGCTTGGAAATATTCCAAACAATTAAAAGTTTCACTATGACAACTCTTTATCTAAACCTACCTTTCACTTTTGTCACGGGAAACGACGGAATGTGCATATGTTTAGAGGTATTATTTCACTTTTGTCATGGGAAACAATGGAATGTGCATATGTTTAGAGGTATTATTTCACTTTTGTCACAGGAAACAACGGAATGTGCATACGTGTTAGAGGTATTATTATAAACAAATTTATTGTTGATTTTTCTTGGTTCATAATGGAAAGTTTTTATCTTTTTGTTTCTACGTATATCTTTTAGTATGTAATATCTTATTATACCAGGATATATTATATCTGTAGCTGTCATGATATAACAATTTTTTATTCATTTGCTATTAGTTTTGCTTTGACTAAAACTTTTTAAAATCTATCCAAAGTTTAACATTATGAAATTAAATTTATTATTTTTAAATCAAATATGATTGGTTTGAAATGTATTTCTTGTTATTGTGTAATGATGACAAGAATTGACTTTTGTGTACTCTATTATTAATTATGATGTACTATATCACTGATTACTATGTACAATAAATATAAATAGTTTGAAAAATAACATTATATATTAATTACTATGTACCATAAACACAAATGGTTTGTAATTAAATTCAAAAATTCCGTTTTCTCATTGGTGGAAAGTATTTAATAGACCATTTTTATGGGTTTTATTTTTTAATTTACAAAAAAATAATTTAAATATATATAAATTCGAAAAAATATGTAAAAATAACATGTGTACAATTTGTACAAGTCTCATTATATCAATCTATACTCTAATGACATGACATGTGTACTATAATATGAGCGTTATAGAAAAAAAATTGTTATCATTCAATATTAAATAAATAATTATTAACTTATCATTCTCATCAATGTCAATTATATATATAGTGGTTGCGGGAGGAGGATGGCTTTGGCGTTGCCATAGGGCGGAAGGAGGCGCATGCATCGCCGAACTAGCAAAGGACTAGGGTAAAAAAAAAATTACTACAGCTAACCGCAGCATTTGCTGCAAACTGTTTCAATCCTCTTGACAATAGTCGCCATCCGGCTCCTGCACTCGCGGTTAACTATCTTTCCGGCGGTCTCGGGGGCGGTTCCCAGCATCATGGATAGTATGGATTTCGAGGAGGAGGTAGACTACTCCTAGGACCCGTATCACGGGCAGTCTATCTTCCATAGCCCTAACCCTAACTGCGCCAACTCTGAATTGCTACCGTTCTCAGTTTCGGTTTACCCTTCCTTTGCGCCAGTTGTCACTCTCCCAAGTTATTCTTCATCCACCTTACAATTTGGCTCTCTTTCCCTTGATTCTCTGAGCCTTGACTTCCTTCCACTATCCCCGGGGACCCTAAACCTGCTCACCGCTGTATCTCCACCATCGCCATCATTCGATCTGATCCCTTCGAGAATTCCCTCGCCCCCATCTTGCCTTGATCCCCAAATTATACCAAACCCTAGCACCCTCCCTTAGGTAGCTTCGAAACACCCGTGATTATGGTCAAAGCAGTGACACAACAGACTCAAGAAGGCATAGATCCGTTGCAAGGACACCCATCCGCTCCACGGACTGGGAAGAGGAAAGTAAAGTGTGTGAAATCTACCTCAAAGGACCTCACAATCACATTTGGAGAGGACATCTCGATTGGAGAGGTAGTGGACAAAGCCAATACGGTACTGGTTGGGCATGTCAGAGGAAGGGCATACTTAGCGGCAAGATTAATAAGCTGGGTCAAGGAAATCTGGGGCGGCACTCTCAAAGAGCTACCAGAGGTTCGGAATCTAGCAAGGGGATGGTTTGCGCTGCATTTCTCCAAGGCAGACTACACAGAGCTAGTTCTTGCGAAATATTGGCACATTGAGATGGCATCGGTTCTACTCAAATGTTGGAATCCATTATTCGACTCAGAATGGGAGCAAATAGGAGCCGGCCCCATATGGGTTAGATTACCAGGGCTACCTCTACAGTATTGGTCTGAAGCAATATTTGTAAGGATTGGAAATGCCCTTGGTACATATCTAGATTACGACAAGACCTATGTGCAGACCAAGAACAGATCAATGGCTAGAATTTTGGTATATTTAGATACGAGGGAGGGCCTGGAAGAGAAAATTACCCTAAAATTGTGGCATTACCCCAGAGTCCAGATCCTGGACTATGAGGGGGTTCCTTTTCGATGTAGGAGGCGCCACAAGGTAGGGCATATCTACAAGGATTGTCCTCTTCTCATGAAATGAGCTGACCCTCATCGCTTTCCTACACCTCAAAAGGGAAAAGCAATAGTTAATCAGGCCAGCACTCCGATATCGGCTCATAGAGCACATGATTGAGGCGAATCCTCTAAAGCAATGAATGTGCATCACAAAATGCCATCGCCTCCATTGACCCGTGCTAGAGATGCTACTGCTGCAGAGGCTGCTAGAAACGCAGGTACATCTCTATTTTCTCCCCTATCTCAAATGTTACTTATGTCTCATTTGCTTGCAGTGCATCATCATATACTTCATATGCATTGTATATGTCTGCTGCTATCTCTTGTGAGATATCCTCGCCCCCTCCCTTCATCTCCACCACCTCCACATCCTTTCCTTCTCCCCCTCCCTCACCCCTGCCATCGGTCATGGATCGACCTGCTATGCCCCATTCATACAACCTTCACTCCCGCTTCATCTCGGACACCATCAACCATACTAGACTAGGTCTCACCTTCCCTGGGCCGGTAATTCAAGCGACTCGGGGCCGTAAATCTAATCTCTCAAAAGCCATTCTGAAGGCTAGGGCAGAAGTAGTCTCTGGCAAAAAATCCACTCTTGAAGGGGTTCTTAGAGTGATGAAAACCCCCGAGAGGGTTCCACCATGAAATGCCTCTCCTTCAATTGTAGAGGCATGGCTAGTGCCTCCAAAAAACTAGCCCTACAGAGGTTAATTGATATTGAACCTGTGGATATTATCATGTTGCAAGAAACCCTGGGAAACACTGAGTCCATCAACCGAACCCTAGCAGCCATTAAACCTGGTTGGCAATTCCTCTCTCTGGATGTTGTGGGTAGATCAGGGGAACTAGCCATTGGATATGATCCTCACTCCATAAATGTATCAGCCTCTTGGGGAGGAGTGGGATTCATTGGCTTGGACTTATTCTCGACTGACCTAGGTATGACAATCAGAATTATCAATGTGTATGGACCCTGTCAGCGGAGAGATGAATTTTGGCAGCATTTCCTTAATATTGAAATCACAGTTGTTGATCAGTTGATTATTAGGGGTGATCTT
Source organism: Pinus taeda (assembly GCA_000404065.3). NCBI lineage: Eukaryota > Viridiplantae > Streptophyta > Pinopsida > Pinales > Pinaceae > Pinus > Pinus taeda. The sequence continues at coordinate 20,884 of APFE031154710.1, forward strand.
AACTTCTCCATAGGCTTTAGGGAATCCTGGGGATCACAAGCTCAAGTTGACCCTATGTTAGAATTCTTCAAGGACACCTTGGATCTGTACAACCTCACTGATGTCCCAATGATCAAGCCCTTGCCCACTTGGAGAAACTGAAGAGTTGGGGATGCAGCTCTGGCTAGAAGGCTTGATCGTTTCCTAATTAAAGTGCCTTTGCTTCAGCAGCTCAATAGATATCGACAATGGGTAGGGTCCAGAGGGATATCAGACCACTCACCTATTTATTGGAAATCTTAGGACCTGAAGCCAAAATAAATTCTCCTTTCAAGTTTAATCATGTTTGGCTCCAAGACCCAAGATATATCAAGTTGGTCTCGGACTATTGGACATCCCATCCCATCTCTAGTCACAGATTTGCGGCTGAAGGATTCTGTCACAACCTCGCTCAGATAAAACACATATCCATCACTTGAGCAAAGGAGAAAAAAATTGAAGGATGATCAGACCATATCAGCTATTTAAGTTGAATTGAACGAGCTTTTGGATGACAGCAAAAAGGGTTTTGCTTTTGCAAATGAGAAATCACATCCTATTGAGCTCGAACAACAGAGAGATAAGATCCTGAAGGGAAGAGAAGAAACATGGAGACTAAAGAGCAGAGCAATCTAGTTACATGTTGGTGATGATAACACAAAGTTTTTTCAGAACTTCACAAAAGGAAGGAAGATAGCTAATACAATCAGGAAAATGCCTCTTCCAGACGAAGGTGTAGCTAACACTTTTAAAAAACTATCTCTTTTAGGTACCTCTCATTTTCAGAATCTATACAAATCTCCTTAAGAGGCCAATTTAGCTGATATCATCCAAGTGGCAGGCTACTTCCCTAGATTTTTAGGGGAGGAGGAAGCACGAGATCTCAATTCACCTATAATGCTTGTTAAACTTGAAGGGACTTTAAAGTGGTTCAAAAAAGACAAAATCCCAAGACCAAATGGGTGGACTATTGAGTTCTATCTGGCTTTCTACGATCTTCTGGCACATGACCTTCTTCAGGTTGTGGAGGAATGTCGGACTACAAAAAAATTGTACAATGCCATAAATTCCACTTTCATTGCCCTCATCCCCAAATCGGATTGCCCATCATCCTTCAATGACTTTCGTCCCATCTCACTCTGTAACTGCCTTTATAAAATTATATCCAAGATCATTGCTAATCGTATGAGACCTATTCTCTCTCATCACATCTTACCTGAACAATTTGCCTTCCTGGAAGACCGTCAGATCCATGAAGCCATTGGCACTGCACAAGAAGCTATTCACTCTATTAGATCCAGGAAACTAAAAGGGATCATCCTCAAGATTGATCTGGAAAAATATTTTGACGGGGTTAGCTAGCTTTATATCAAAATGCTTCTTATCCACCTGGGTTTCCTGCACCTATTCACTACCTGGATCATGGCCTGCATCTCCACGCCATCCTTCAGTATCCTTATTAATGGCTCTGCCTCTCCTTTTTTCCACACTGAAAGGGGACTCAGACAAGGATTCCCACTATCCCCCCTCCTCTTCCTGATTATCATGGAAGGTCTTAGTCGATTAATCAATCATGAAAAGCGAAGAGGCAGATTATTCGCGCTGAAAATCGATGATCAGTGCTACCTCACCCATCTCCTTTTTGTGGATGATGTTCTGATATTTCTCGATGGCAGCATTCGTGACTTGATAGCCTTTAACAAGATTCTAGCCATCCTCTCTAAAGCCACAAGTATGCTGGCAAATCATGTGAAATCTACAATCACTCTGGCTCACACATCCGCACAGGAATACAGCTTTGCAATTCAGCATTTCCCTTATAAAATCCATCCACTTCATCAGGGCTTCAAATATTTAGGTTTCTGGATCAAGCCCCTGAGCCAAAAAATTGCAGATTGGATCTGGTTGGTAATCAATTTAGAGAAAAGGATCACAAACTGGTGCCACCGATTCTTGTCCAGAGCTGGAAGACTTGTGCTTCTCAAATCTGTCTTGGAAGCTACCCTGGTATTCTGGATGGCATTGGCATGGATTCCCAGAGGTACACTGGCTCGTCTCCAACAGATTTGTTGCAGATATCTATGGAATGGTTGTCAGGACAAAAGAGTTTTTGCATGGGTAAGCTGGAGCAAGATTGCATTGCCTAAGAAATGGGGAGGATGGGGACTCAAAGATGTAACCCTATTCGCACAAGCCTTGGCTGCAAAAATGGGATGCACCCTCCTTACCAAACAGAATCTATGGACATCTATCTCTTATCATAAATATATATGGCCTCACCAAATAAGGGACTGGATAAGGATGCCGCAATGGATAAGGATAGGCATTTCTTCGGTTTGGAAAGCACTTCTCCACTCTCTCCCTCTCATTCGCAATCACCTGGCATGGAGAATATATGCATGCACAAAAGTGTGCATTGGTCTGGATCCCTGGATAGGGGGTGGAGGCAGATGCCAACTCCCAAGAGAGCTCATCCTACATTTAAATCAAAGAGACATCAGGGTGATTACACAAATCACAGATCAGTACAACTCCACTATTTTCGCACAAGCATGGAAATCAGCGTCTCAGCTCAACCTTCCACCGCAATGGCATCATTCTTGGAACAATTATACTTCCGCATTGATTGAGTCACATACCCATATTAAGGAGGGTCTAGATGAACTCATGTGGTGCATGGCAGAATCCAGAATCTACTCACCAAATGATGGTTATTAGAGTCTACTACAAAACAAAAACCTGAACACATGCAAAATTGGTGGCAGATCATATGGAAATTGAAATCCCCTCCCCAAACCAGACTTTTCTTCTGGTGCATTCTCTGTAACAAAGTTCCCACAGGGGACTCTCTCACTCACAAATCCATTCATGGACCTCATTGGTGCATTCTGTGTGAACAAAACTCAGAAACGACTGAGCACCTGTTCCTTAATTGCGATACAACAAAACATATATGAAGATTTGTAGCTGCTGAGATTTGTTTCACTGGCAAATGGAAAGGGGACAACATCTTAACAGCATGGGAAGCCTAGAACAACTCACATGCGGGATTGAATCTCCCATGCCTACCCTTGATTATTTTTTGGGCTATTTGGCTAGCATGAAACAATATGCATTTGAGGACAGTATGATCAGGTGGCCGAGCATTACAACAAAAATCGTATCCTCTTATCTTGAACTACCTGAATATACTCTGCTGCGACCTCGCAGAGCTCTTGCACCTGATCCAATCGACCATTCCACTCCATGGGATTTCTTTGATGGAGCAGCCCAACAACATGGCTGTGGGCGTGGTTTCCTTCTTTACCTCACTAAACATCATTACTTCAAAGTCAAACTAGGTTTGGGTGAAGGAACTAATAATTTTGCTGAATTGATCACTCTTCATCATCTATTACATTTTGCACTTAGCCATGATTGCAGAGATATTCAGATTTTTGGAGACTCCAAAAATATTATAAACCGATTCAACAATATCACAAGATGCCATGCACACACACTTATAAACATTCTGGATGAAGTGAAGCTATTCAAATCTCATTTTAACTCCATTATCTGTCATCATATTTATAGGGAGCATAACAACAGCATTGACGGCCTTTCCAAGGAGGCCACGCTACTACCAAGAGGACAGTGGATAATTCATGAGCAGAGGGGTACTGCACAGTACCAATACTATCATAGACCATACATAGATCAAATATATCATTGGGTGGATGGCACCTAACCTTTTGATGATATGTATATATCATAGTTTTATTTATGCAAATCACCCTGCGAGGTGTATATATTTCAGAACACAGTTTACGAACTTATATAAATAGACCCAATCTAGTTTCACCCTACGTGGTGGATTTTGTTTTTTGTTACAGCCATTCACAGGAATGGGTTTTGTTGATATTCTGGACATACTTCAAAAAGACAAGTGATGCATATGCTGACAAGCATATACTTATGTAATTTTTAAATATTAATGAAGATTACGATTTTTCCTTGGGAAAATATATATATATATACATATACATAAAACTTTTATCTACCAAAAAAATGTTTAATTATATTAAAAAAAAAGTTAAACAAATATTCATATAACTTATTTTACAATTTTATTATTGTTTGGAGTACATACAACACATCATGACATTAAAATATTTTATTAAACTAAGTGGTAGAAAGGCTAGCTGTGCGGCCTTGTTTACATAGTAATTTGTAAATTGATATCTATTTCATCTTTCATCACACCATAAAAAAATAAAAAAATTTGCAAAAGAAAGAATATATTCAATATTAAGCAAAAATGTTATTAATGGATATTCATTTTCCTTACATTGAAACATAATTCCTAAATTTTATTTGATTTCTTAAAACAAAATTTATTTAATTTTATTTGATTTCTTAATATAATGTTAATAGCACAAACAATAATTATTAAAAAATAAGAAATATAATATCACATATAAATGTCATTATTGGATGTTTATTCTCACATAATTCATTGAATCTTATTTGATTTCTTAATATATAGTAAATAACACAAAAAGTAGTTGCTATATTGGAATAAGAAATTTAATATTACAAAGAAATGTCATTAATGAATGTTTATTTTCTTTAATTTTATTTATTTTTGTTTTATGATAGGTGGTCCTCTTTTATGGTTATAGCCACATTTATTTATTGTTTCTTCTCCAATAGCTTAAGAATTCAATATTAGAAAACATATATCCAATATTACAAAGAAATGTAGTTAATGGATGTACATTTTCTTTAATCTTATTATACATGCATTTTTACATTGATTAGCTATTGGTTGTGTTTGACCAAAAAAAATTACACCTCCAGCATAGTTTAATATTACCAAATGAATTATATTATTTTTTCACATTATTTAAATTTATTTAAAATCTAATTAGTTCAATTCTTATAACTCTTATTTTGTAAATATTACTTATGTACAAATATAATTAATAAAAAAACTATTATACAACCTAGTGCCCAATCTTCATGCTATAACGAGAATGCCAGTGGTCAGTTGCAGCGTTGTCCTCCGCTTTCTCAAAATAAAACAAATTAATGAAGCTATAATCATCATCGACAACATAAGAAAAAGCTCCCTTATAATTCATCACTAGCCAAAGAAGACACCACCGCCCATTGGCTTTTACAAGTACTAAACATTATATCAAAACACGTCATCGCTTTTCTTCCTGCATACTGGATCTCTATTGTCTTCACCGACTGTGGGTGGTGAGAAAGTGCAAGGCCATGGGAACCGACCGTATAGAATTTAAATTAAGTAGTTCAAATATTTTGTAGTCATTAGTTTGACCGATCCTTCGTTGAGTTCCCCTTTAGTGTATATTATGCATAAAAAATGGTTTGATGATCATTCTTTCAAATTTTCTATGACATCAATATTATGTTTAATGGTCAATGAAATCTTCCCTTGGGTCTCCCTTAATGACAATACTAAAATTGAGGAAGAGTTAGTTGAACACTCTTAGTGTACCCGCATAATGAAAATATTATGGTCAAAGGACCTAGGATATTGGTTAAAAAGAATATCATCCCCTAAATAACCCTTCCCTATGACCCCTTAGATTATGTTATTATGCCTAACAAAGGATTATTAGTTAACATATCCCCATTCATCATCTTGATAGAATTACTATGTGTGAGGAAGGGTCGATCAACCCATCCAGTCGATATTCTATGACATGAATACCTTCCTTGAGAAAAGTTTAGTCAACCCTTCTTTATGTTTCTCCTTCATCAAAATAATATGATGAATCTTTGTGATAAGTATAGAAACTCTAGAAGAAGAGAACATATCTCTATAATGGCTATGGAAGCTTGAAAAGGCATTAAGAGAATTTTGAGGTCAAAAAAGTGTCTGAAAACACATTTTTTACATGTATTTCCAAAAATAAAATTGTGGGTCTACTAAAAAACATGCGAAGTAGGTACTCGTAGGATGCACTTGACATTTGAGTAAACTTATAGAGAGATAAATTGAAAATATGATTTAAAAAAAAAAAAATCTCTCTTTTTCTTTAAAAGTTCATAACTCTTATTTTATTATTTAAATTGTTAATTTATTACTTCCTCTCGAAGACCCATTAGACCTCAAAATTCCCTTAATGGAACACAATGGTTTCCATGTAATAGCCATGTAGGTTAAAAAAAAAACATATCCATATAATAAATTTGGAAACCTAAAAAATGAGAGAACATATCCCTCATGACAACTAAGGAAGCTAGCTTTGATATCAACTAATACAAAAATAACTAGCTTAAACGGTTGAAAAACTAAGAAATTATTATTAGATTTTTAATAATTCATCAGTTTACTTATGAAATCACAATCTTTATGTCTCCTCTATTATTATTAGTCATCACTTTGATCATTTTTTTTTCTAATTAAGACTAACCTAAGTACCCACAAGGGATTTGAACCGGTGACCTATCGCAAGGAGTGCCTTAACAGCGCACCCCTTCACTGTCAATCCAAAGCCCCGTGGGCGTAATCACTTTGATCATTACTTTGCATTAGTTATATAAATATTCACCTATTTGCTAATTTATAATATAGAAATATTTTTTATTATTTTTGTAATATATTCAAATTTTATTTTTATAACAATTTATTGGTGGATAGAATGGTGACTACTAAATTGGAAACAATAATTAAAAAACAATCAAACTAAAAGAGCAAAAACAAGGCCTATAAAAAATTTGAATTGACAGTGAATAGATGTATTGTTAAGGCACTCTATGCTCAAAAGCAACTAG
>APFE031154712.1:730-29025 GCA_000404065.3 Pinus taeda
AGTGGTACACCATGTAGATCAAAATATTACTCCATCTGAAGTATCCAATTTACTGGATCCTTCCCATCAAACTTCCTCATCTTGTTTTTTCTTGATTTTAGGAGCTCGATCTTGAAACGACTGTAACTTTGTACTTTCAGATCTTTAAGCTCTGAAATTGTGACTTGCAATAGCCCTCCGTGTCCTCTTTCCAATGCCACCAATCTAACCCCAATTGGATTCTCCAATGAAGAGCTATGCCAAATCTCCCACAGTGACCTGATTATAGACCTTTCCAGAAGAGTGAACTTGTATGAAGTTCCACGTGTCACTATTTGGAACTTTGGATCTACAAAATATCTAGAAGAAACTACAGTCCGTCCTCTTTGTGTACCTTTTTGCGAAATTTCAATCCGATGCTCAGAGAGAAAGTTATGACGATTTTCCCCAGGTCACCTGTTTGGAATGTAATTCAGGAGTCTGCAAAAAGACCAACTTCCTCAGATCATATATCCGTAAATATAACGCGAAAAGTTCTGAAATTTGGACCCAAGGTTCAACGCGATTTCTTCTCAAATGGGTTTTATTTTCAACTTCTGAAACGTCACAGAAAAAAGTTATAGCGAAAATGCCACGATGACCTGTTTGGAGCAGTGAAACCCTAGAATCCAAAGCTCTGATACCAAATGTTATGAAACCAGCTCTAGAAAAGATAGAAAAGATAGATCAACGCCTTAGAATTCAGCCTCTTCGAGGGGGCAACCTCCTTTACATTACATAAATGAACAATTCTTGGATGATTCAAATGACAAAACCTCCTTTCTATATATAGGAGTCTAAGGAGTCACAATATAATCTAGGCGACCTAACAATAATATAAAGCCACAAAAATAACAATAGAGGGATTCTATGGGGCACAGTAATAACAATATGGGGGCAATAGGGTCACAACGATATTAATAAGGGGTATAACTACAATAGTAATGGGGTAATCACTAGTATTATAGGGACCCAACACATAATCACTGGTTGATGGATCAATAGTAGGTTGATAAGAATTTTCTGAACATACTTCCAAGACCTTAGGAATACCAGGACAATTAATAAGGAAGTGGTCACCCTTACAAAGCTTGCAAGGGTATCTGGGCTTGTGATGCATATTGGAAGTTTCCTCAACATTACCATTACCTACAACCATGGTTAGTTGGTTGAAATCTTTCTTATCCCGCTTCTCCGTCTTCTTCTTCCCTTTCTTCTTCTTCTTAGTCACCTAGTTACTAGCATCAAGACTTTTACCAAGCGAAGAAGAAGAAAGGGAGGAGGAAATGTTAGGTGAAGAAGGTAAAGAGTCAACATGATGTTGGTGATGTTGATATGATGAACTCGATTGAGGTGAAAAAATCGGTTGAGGTGGAATATTTTTGAGTATATTGGATCAAAGAAGTGAAAAAAAAACCATATCGGTAAACCTATCATGAATCCAGGAAGTGACAATGTAGTCATATAAGGAGGACCGACATTTACGAAATGAGGGAGAGGATTGGGTTCCCGCTAAATGGGAGGTATTTATCGGTAACTTTAGACATTATTTCCATTAGATTCAACTTAGATAGATTTACTATCAATATTAACAATTGAAAAATTACAATTCACACCTAAGGTCTATAAAAAAATAAAAACAAACAAATAACACACGCTAAAAAATCTAAGGATTCAAAACATGCAAACAAGATTTCATAGTGAAATCATTAGTTGGTGATAAAACCCAACGTCATAGAGATCAAAGTGAAAAGTGGCCAAAGATAGAGTGGGTGGAACCAGTTACACTAACAACCTGCCTAATGTACATGATCTGGTGCAAGTAAACTTCATTTATGCCATCTCAAATGAAGAATACCCCCCAAAAAGGTCCAAGTGAGTCTAGCCAACATTTGTTACAGGTACAACATAGACTTCCCCTCTGCCATCACCTTGGCTAAAATCCCTTAGATTATAGTCTCTAAGGTTACCACATAAAATAATTTAACCTAGGTGGATAGTCGTAGATCAGACGTACACACAAGGGCAGAGTAACAAAGCTCAATTGTAACACCCTCCTCCCACATCTACCCAAGTAATCGAACAACCAAAGTAAACATGTGATGAGAGGTTAATATGATATGATTCAACTCCCCATGTGTTAGTTAAGGAAGTGGAACCGACAGAAACACACCATACAAACCTTCCACATCAACAACATGACTCCCAGGAGCCACATTAACCACTCAAGTAACCAACGCTTGGGTCCCACTGAGTTTTTTTGATTATTAAACCCTTATACGCCCCCTTGATATGGGCAAGAATGCATCTAGGAGGTTCCAGATGCTCCCACAACATGGGTATGCATGCATATGGGAACTTTTCTACCCAGTGTTGTGCTTGCATCTCTAGGATTTTAGCTACTTTTTCAGACTCAAAGCCCAGGTCACTGCCCATAAATAAATGGCACTTTCAAAACTGAAAGATAAAAATAGAACAATTATACAAATGAAATTACTTGAACAGGGACTCGACTAGACCCCTACTAGCAATGCAATGAGTTTCGTCAAACATATCACAAATATGTAATCTACAGGTTTAAACAACAGATTTGAGAATATGGGTCTCATACTCATCTGGGAATCACTAAGAAGCATTGATGCTTCAAAATATTAGCTTCGGTTTCATCCACTTGGCCATTGATACATTGTTCATTCATTTACAAGCAAAAACGTGATGAAATCCATACATAACCACTATCATAATACATGTTCATAACCAACATAATAAAAACATAAATATCAAGGCAATAACAACCATATAATCCACATATAAATGAGTATAATACTCATGAAATAACAAGGAGAAATAACCTCATATTAATGAAGCAAAGTCCAACCAGTGGTGGGACTTCCATGAACCACTTGATCGTAGACATGGCTGAGCCAAATCTCTCTTCAACCAGTTACCCCCTGCCATATTCCAAATATGAATGTGGGATTTCATAAAACACATCAATAAAAACCATCTAGGGTTTCCAAAGGCAAAACCACCTCAACCCACCAAACAATGATTCCACCTCATGGCCGAACATCAAAAAACCATCATCATATTGGTCTCTACCCAAGCCTTCCAAGGCTCCAAAGTGTTTGTTCCTACCAAGGGTTCTAGGACTAGTAACTCAACCCACAGTTGTTGCCGGGATTTTAGAGAGTTTGTCCAACTAGGGCTTCCAAGACTAGTAAATCAAACCACAAAGGGCTTCCAAAGCATTTGTTCAACCAAGGATTCCAGGACTAGTAACTTAACCCAAGCTGTTACAAGGCTTCCAAAGCGTTTGTCCAACTAGGGCTTCCAGGAACTAGTAACTCAACCCAAGCTAAAGGAAACAAGAGAACCAACCATAAAAACAAAGAAATAAACCCACAACACCATGGATATCAAGGAAATGGAAAGGCTAAGCAAATCCAATGGCAATCCAGGAAATCCTCCATGCGAATGACATATCATGACCATTAAACCACATGCATAGTCCATGCATGCCAAAAATAGTGAAGAAAATATACATGCAACTCAGTACCTGCAAGCAAAACCCACTGTAGCTGTTGATCCCGATGTCCTGTTGCACTTTCCTACTCTTCCTTTTCCTTGTTGCTCCAAAACTCCAAGTATGTCACACTCTCCAAGAGTGCTCCAAGAAAACTCTAAGTGTCCAAGAGTATGCGAGAGATAGAATAGAGAGAGAGCTCCAAAATTGAACAGAAAAAAGTCTCTGAACTGATCCTCAAAAGCCTTTTTGTTAAAGAGGCCTCTATTTTATTCATTTTCCATATTTTCCCTTCAATTTACTCCTCACATGCAACCTGTGATCTTTCACCTCCATTTTCTCCTAATTTCCATTATTCTTCATAAATAAATGTGCCAAAATGCCATTTTTCCTTTCCAAAGACTTTGCCATTGCATTTGCCAATTTCCTTAGCCATTAATCAATCACTAGCGATCCCCATCACTATTATTTTTCCCAACATTCAGCTTGGAATAAGTGTCCCATCAACCGTGGTTATTATTTTTCCCTTATTAACTTTTATTACATGTAATTTTCACTAGGGATGTTACATCAATCCTCTTGAAAGTTCCTCAACATGGTTAATCTGAGGTTTACTTCCAAGTGAATCCCAAGTACCTTTCGACACCATTTTTAATACGTGTAAATCACTCTATTGTAACTAATGAAGTGGGGTTGATCAATTCACTAGGTCTGATATGATCTCGTGCTTGACTCCTTTGTAAGGGGAGCTTCCCAGAGCAAAATTGTAGTAAATGCATTTTTCTCCCTATCACAAGATGCTAATGTTTGTTTGCAACATTTGAAAGTTAACTCACTTCCCCATTCCAAATCCCTACAACTTGATCTAATGTAGGTGGAAAAGATCCCTAAAATAATAAAAAATTCTAGATTGATATTATTAGCACTGACTTGAAGAGAAGCTATTTACTCAAAGGTAAATGAACGTGAAATTGGTGGTGTTATGACTTGACGCAAATCCTATTGCAATTGAAAATGAAATTGTAATCTTTTCGTTTCAATGAATTTCTAAGTAAGGACAAAGTCTTTCAATTTTTTCAATGGAAATGTAAAAAATTATAAATCCCACTATATCCCTTTCCTAAAATATAGATGTCCAATTTCAAATTACCCAAATATTGAAATTTACTTCAAAATTTTCACTTTGCCCAATAACACAAAAAATCAAGAAATTTCTCTTTTAACATACAATCACTCAGAAATTTGCAAAATGTAATAAGAAACCAATGAACACTAAAATGAATTTTCCCTAATTGAATACTATGAATTCACTTGCAATAAAGAGTACAATTCATAAACACTTCAACAACAGAAGGAAAATGACTTTTTGTTTCGAAACTAGCATAAAAAGTAATTTTCACAAACAATACCCAATCTTGTAAATCACTGATTGTCACTCACAAAACAATCTTTCACAAAAGAGAAAACAAAACTCAAGAACTGATCTGATTGAAAGAAGAAAGATAGATAGACAACAAAGTAAGACAAACTGATCTCTCTTTTGATAGATCGACCATTCACCATATGAGACTTTAACCTAATTTCAAGAATCAAGAAAATCACAAGTAAATCCTTTCACAACACTCAAGCAAACTAACAGAGAGTCAAAGAAGGTAATGACAAGTGTAACTAAACAAGAAAAATCAAAATATTTGGACTTGATGAAGATAAAACTAAAATTTTCAAAAATTCCAGGTATGTGCGCAGGTCATAGAACAAACTAGTGCGCATACACATTGTTGAAAAGAGAAAATTGTTCAGATATGCGCTCTGTGCCTAAAACTAAAGTGTGCACAACGAGAAATTTTAGGGAAAATAAAAAAAGAAGTCAAATAAAACACAAAATCTAGATTTTCATAAATTCCAAACACTCAGAGAGGGCTTCTACAGAAGGAAAAAAAGGTCAAATAAGGAAAATAATGGAGAGTGAAACGATCCCCAATGGGGTCGCCAATTTGTTATACATACTTATCCTTCTTGTGGGTAAGATCACTCTCCCTAGATCTGAGAGAAATCTAGTAACAAACAACAAGGAACTACTACCTTTCCCTAGATTACGATTGGATGAAACAAACAATATGATAGAGGTCACTTACCGTTTAATCGAAATGCCTGATGAAGTCCCTTTCCGAGCTTTCGACCATCCACTTCTCCTCGATGCTTTAAAAATATTTTCAGTGCTTCCCACAACTTCTACACAATATCCTAAAGGAGGTCTACATAGACATAAAAATACATAAGATCAAAGCATCTAGTATATAACATAAAAGATAAATGAACTAATTAATCCAATTATATCTTATAAACTGATTAATATGCAATCACAACTTATGTGGGTGATCAAGGAATCCCACAAATTGTATCAATAAAGACATAACTGAGAAAGAACATTTGCTTTTATATTAATAAAATGGAGAATATGCTTACAACCTTGAAGCCTTAATGTTGCGAGTACCTTCCCACAATCTCCAACCCTCTCCTTGAATGAATAGCCTCCTAGCCTTATTCCTACAGCATAAACCTACTTCGAACAACCTTGTCCAATCCTCAGGCCTGTGTTATCTTTATAGGCCAAGGAGTTGAATTTAGGGATCCATTTCCAAAGGGATGAGATCCACTAATGGTGGGATAGGGGTTCCACAAAGAGAGGGAAGTAGATCCATGATGGGAGGGATCAGGGATGAATAAACATCCATTCAAAGCTTGTTAGTTAGGAAAGATATGACTAACAATTCTTCTCGAATTTACTTTTTATTTTTATATTCATTAAGTCATGTGCGTAGGTCACAATGTAAGACAGAGCACACTTATACGCAGTTCCTACTGGACTCTTCTGCGTATGCACATAGATTGGCTAGGGAACTGAACATGAAGCCAAAAATAGGGTTTTGAGCCATGTGATCCAACAATTTCATTCTCTTTGGGATAGTTTGGGTTCTAGCCTTGCAAGGGGATGCTTTGGAACACATTTATGGATATTGAAAGATCTAAACCGATGGTAATTTTCCTAATGCGACAAAATGACATGTAACAATATTATCATACTTTCTGAATAAATAACATTTAATTCCTACAGGTAACTTGTATCTATAAACCTATTTTTAATTCATTAGCTATACCCTACGTCAATGTATATCACCACTAATTGAACCATAGCCTTGCTCTGAGTGTAAAAACTTATTTTCCCATATTTCCTTAAACCAAAAAGTATTTTCCTAATTTAATTTGTGTATTTCTCTGTTTCTTGCTTGGTTTTTTCTCATTTTGCTATGTCTCTTGTGAAATGTGCTTCTATAATTGTGCTCACATTATTTTAATAATGAAATGGTTATGCCTCACATTGCAATTTTCAGAGTGCAGAGATGCGAGATTGCGGAGGAAACATAATAAAATCCTCTTCCGCAGTTTGCACATATCATTTAGATGTTTTGGGTTTTCCCCCAAATCTATTTCCCTAATTTAATTTGTGTATTTCTTTGTTTCTTGCATGTTTTTTATCTCTTTTTTCTCTGTCTCATGTGATATATGTTTCTATAATTGTGCTCACATTATTTTAATAATGAAATGGTTATGCCTCACATTGCAATTTGCAGAGTGCAGAGATGCAAAATTGTAGAGGAAACATAATAAAAGTTTCCTCCGCACTCTACACATATCATTTATATGCCTTGGGTTTTTTCTAAAATTTAATAATACAATTTATCAAACTATTTATTTATTTAATTAAATAAAGTGATTTAAGATATCGAAATAAAGATGTTTTAAAACTATTTATGCATTAGTTCGCGCATTTCAATATTCGTTTCAATTCACCAAAAGCCAATAACAAAACTGAACTTGTTTTATCAATTTTTTTATTTCTAAGTCCAAATATGCATGATAAATATACATGCTCTACCAATTACATTTCTTTCAATAGTTATGGAAACAATTGCAATGACAAAAGCACAATTAATTCATAATTATTATATTTTTATAATCATTGCACATTTCAATATTGGCATAAATATAGATAAAAAAATTAATAAACAATAACTAGATTACATGCAATTAGAACGAAAGCCATAATTTTTGAAATCTGGACAAATTATAGTTGATGCTTTATTATATTCAATGTGATTTTGTCTAAGTAACCGAAGTAACATATATAAATCTACCCACACAGTTTATAACGCAGTATGGCTGAAGTCATCATCATGATTACATTACTTCGAAAACCTCTCTTCATATGTACATAGCCTAAGTAAACACAAATCTCACAATTAGTCTTTTACACATGCGTATTTTTCCCAAGAAATCCTAGATCTTTTGTCACCCCATTCTCTTATTTCTTACATTTAATGGCTATTATCTTTGAGCACTGAACAAACTACAATCATAATCAATTACCTCTCTTTGTATTCCATTATAAAGGTCTCTCAGCTTCTTCATCATCCCTTTTCACAACAAGACAATAACTGATCAGACAAGACTAACAATCCTATAAATTATCTTGCCATAAAGACTACATCTATAAGATATGAGTTTCTCAAAGATGTCAATTGAACTTGTTGTTTCATTCCTTGCTATGTATTAAACTTTGGCCTTTGATATCGTAAAGATTATGGGTATACTATGCCATGCTGATTTATGCAATGCTGAAAGGGTCCATATTTCATTGGTCCGTGTTCCCTCATTCAGTTTGACTTGGACAACCTTTAGCCGAGAGGAAGCTATTACAATTTAGTCTTACTGTATACAACATAAAAATGAGACAACTCTGTAGCATGAATAAATAAGAACCAAGAAAAAAAAACAACTAACAAAATTCAATAGGCTTGAATTCGCATAAACTCTAAATATATAATGATTTTACCATTAATATGCTATGAATGGTTATGATTTCAATAGTACTTGCCATTAAGATATTAAAAGATATATGTTAATCATAGGATTAAAATACTTAATTAATTTTTTGATATCTTCTAATTCACGTTGCGGGAAGTTGATATGTGCAGAGGGGTAATGTATGCAGAGGACTTGTAGAAAAGAGGGAAGAGGTCTTGCTGCATATATCGCTCTTCCGCACATCCTTCTATTCTGCTAGAACATATACTAGTTGCAGATCCATGTTTACGCGTCGATTCACAGAATAATTGTTGAGAAGACTATTTTATAATATCGATGGACACGATATTCTTGATTTGTTAACAAACAATAATGATTACATAATGCATTAGAGTAAGTGCTATTAAGCATTGGAACGATGTCTTGATTACACATTGATTCATCGAATAAATGTTTATGTTTACCAAGGAAGCACCTTTGGTTCATCGTAGGATTAATCCTTAATTATAATTTTAATATGCTATTAAACACTTGAACGATGTCCTGATTACATATTGATTATTTTTTTATATTCGGTAATCCATGCCACGGGATATTGATTCAATCTGTGTAACGTTTCCCCAAAACATTACTAGAAAACGAGGGAATGTGCAAAAGAAGTGTGGCAAAGGGGATCCACATATTGTTTCAATATGATATACCAGATACTAGCTATAAAGCACTGTGCATCTTCTTGACTTGTTTATAAGTAGTGTATGCTACTAAGCACTCGAACAATGTGCCGATTACACGTTGATTCGCTACATAAATTTCAAAAATCCTATTTTATAATATCAATAAATACAATTTTCTTGACATGTTTACAACGAATAATCATTACACAATGAGTCAGAGTGAATACTGTTAAGCACTTAAACGATGTAAGTTCTATGTATAGAGTGCGAAGGTGCGGAGGAAACTTCCATTATGTTCCCTCCGCACCTCCGCACTCAATAATCATTTAAAAGAACTATAACCATTAAGTTTTAGAAACTTAATTAATACGAGTAAAATGCCATAACATCATTTTATTTGTGATCGCATTGTTTCTTCCTTGTGTCTCCCCAATAAACTCTAGGACAAACAAACAAGAACCACTAACAAAATTCAATAAGATTTTATGCGCATAAGCTCTGTTAACCATAAGTTTTGAAAATATACCTGTTAATAGGGTTAAGCCTTAATTAATTTTTTTTAATACATGTTAATCCATGCTATGGGGGATTTGATATGTGTGGAGGGGTAACATATGTAGAGCTATAGAAATGAGGGAACAAAGGTTCTGTCGCACATATCCTTTTTCCGCACATCCTTCCAACTTGCTAGAATGGATACTAGTTATAGAGCCATATATACCTTCTTGATTTGTTTACAACTAGTGAATATTATTAAGCATTTGAACAATGTCCTTATTACGTGTCAATTCACCAAATAAATGTCGAAAATAATTTTATAATATCGACACGTACGATCTTCTTAATTTGTTAACATATAATAATCATTACACAATACGTTAGCGCAAATGCTATTAAGCATTGGAACAATGTCCTGATTGCATGTTGATTCACAAAATATATGCTTATGTTTATTAGGAAGAAATATTTTCTTAGTCGTATCATTAAGAATTATTTTTTTTTATACCCACTAATAACTAGCAACGAAGGTTTTGTTAATTGTAAAATTCAGTCTTACTTTTTTTAAATATTTGTTGATCTGTGCCATAGAAGGCTGATTGAATCTATTTAACATTTCGCCAAAACGTTTCCATCATACGAGGCAATGTGCGGAATAAGTATGCGGAGGGAGGATGATTGAATATATGTAACATTTTGCTAAAACGTTGTTGGAAAATGAGGAAATGTGCATAAGAAGTGTGCAAAGGGGATCCAAACATTGTTTCAATTGGCTATGACATTTACTGCTTGTGGCAACCTATGCATCTGCTTGACTTGTTTACAAATAATAAATGCTATTAAACACTTGAACAATGTGTTGATTTCATGTCGATTCACCGAATAAATGCTGAAAAGACTATTTTAGAATATTGATAGATACAATTTTATTGATATGTTTACAACTAGCAATCATTACACAACACGTCATAGTAAATGCTATTAAGCATTTGAGTGATGACTTGATTGTGTGTCGATTCGCTAAATAGATATATATATATATATATATTTTTGTAAGCTGGGTAGGTCCTTTTCTATTAACATAAGAGAATATTTACATGCATCAGGGTGGCCTCACCTCGCCCCGAAGGGAAACCGGGTATTTTGACCACCCACAGTTTTCCATAACACAACAAAAATAGAAAGTTTCCATCTGTTCAATCCTAGCTTCAAGTCCTTTATCTATATTCCTATATCTGCCTATATACTGCTTCCTAAAAAACAACAAAATTTTCATGCCTACAGGATAGAAAAAACAAAACAGATTCCCAGATAGGACAGAACATGCCTTTGATCATTTCTTTTCAGGCTCAGCTTGCTGAACTTTTTCCTTCTTCACCAGCATTCCACTTGCCTCCAGCTGTTGATGCAGGTCCTCCAATCTTCTATCTTGCATAAGCAAGGTTATGACTATGTTCTTCAGTTCTTTTTTCACATTTGGGATACTCTGAACCATCTCAGCCATCTCCATGGCCACCTGTTCCAAAGCTTTTGCCATTAGCCTCTTCATGACCCAATACAAGTGAAGAGACTGCTTGTAAAGGGTCATTCTGCCTCTGGTATGACCAGGGTTAGGCATGAGAGCAATCCAATCTTCCATCTCTTCTTCCGATTGAGCCTGGATGGCTTCTTCTTCCCAATGCTCCATAATTCTCCTGATCTTTGGGTTAGATTTCTCCCTGTACTCCTGCTCAGCTATTCTAACTCTATTTCCAATGGTTTGACGCGTTTGTCTCCTCTCCTCTCCCGCGACAGGCTCTGCTTCTTCCTCCATGCTTGGGCTACATTGGCGCCCTCTCCGTCCTCTCCTCTCCGCCAGGTCCTTCCTTCGCCGACCGCCTCGGCCCCTGCGTCCCCTTCCTCCTCTGCCCTTGCCGCGGGATCCTCCCCTGCCCCTTCCTGCGTACCGAACTGAAGCGTCTGCTGCGTCATCGTTAGCCTCGTCTGGTATAGTTTTCCACCTGTCTTTCCAAACGTCTCCTTCATGCTGTTCGCTTTCCTCCTCTGATATCTCAAAGACTTGAATTTTCGGCTGTCCTTCGTCCTCCACCTTACGCTTGCCTTTCCTGTCTGTTGCAATCTTGCTCTGGTCTTCAGGACCTCCGCTGCGCAACCATCTTCTCCCACTACCGCTACCTTCCGCCTCCATCTTCCTTCTTCCTCTGCGCCTGTCTCCTCCCACTTCCCTTACGAAATTGTCCAGGCTGCAATGACTCTCTGGGCACCTGACTTCAGAGTTATTGCTCTCCGCTCGGCTCTGATCCCATCGACAGCATTCTAACTCAAAACTCGCCTGCTCCACGTTATTATTACTAAGGTTATGATGATAGATACGCCCAAGGTCAGAATCCTTGTTAGCTGTTCCAAACGTCGTCCTTCCGTCCCTTCCCGTGCTCAGATCACCTGCACCCTTTTCCTACCGGCCGTTCCACTTGCCTATGGCAATTATACCTTGATCACCTTCGCCTGCGACCTGATGCATACGCCGCCTATTCATTATTGCGTTCCTTGCCAGCTCATCCAGCCCGATCGGGCGATTCGCTAAATAGATATTAATAGTATGACTAAGCATTAATTAAATTTTTAATATTGAGTGTGGTGTCATCTTTACCGTAGTCAATAGCCATCACTACAGGTTCCCGCATCTTTGTAAACATTTCTGTCTCGACATAGTTTTCCCATATATGGCTGCCCTGTACACTTTTCCTTACTTGCATGTTCTAGTACTAAATGCTTTCAACAATTTGTACATATCCCATTGTCATTACAAAGATTTCATGATATAATATTTAGTTAAAGTACGATTAATGCTTTGATTGCGAAGATTAACGCTAATGTTTACCGGTAATCCTTGATTCCACCAATATATAGTGAGATAAAATGCTTGCATTCGGCTCTGTTGCAGTGACATGTGTTAATCGGATAAACACCCACACTAATTCTTTGGTTAACTGAAATTTCACCGTCTTACAAATTCTATTAGGTGTTGATTATTATTGTTATTTTGTTTGTTAGGTAATTTGAGTTCTGAGATGACTGACATGCGTAACTTGTGGCTTGAGTAATCATGACCCATGGGCACCTAAACTGTCAAAATCACTTGGGGATTGTACCTAGCCTGGGCCACACCAACCGTTAGTGTGACTGGATTTTTACCCACAGAGTTTCGAATTGGTGACCTTTTCACCACGAAGTGTCTTAACAGAGCACCCTGTCATTGTCTATTCTACGCCTCGTGGGCTATTATTATTATTATTATTATTATAATATATTGGATATAGTTTAAGCGATAATTGAATTTAGGAATGTATATTCTTGATTAATTTTTTTGAATTAGTTATAAATTTATTTTAATTATTATTAATTTAAGAATGTATATTTTGGAATATTAGATTTTTATTATTATATTATTATTAGTAATTTAGGAATAATAATAATATAATAATAATAATATTATAGATATATATGAGGTTAAAGCCGAGATAAATAAATAGATTAGAAATGTATATTTATAATTTATTATTATTATTATATATATAGACATAAATGTTAAACTTAAGGGAAATTTAATGAAAGTACAATAAATTTCAGAGTACTTCCCCACATTTCATGGATGATAAATTTGGTAAATCGTCAATCTTGATTATGAGGCCTCGCCCCAAGGGAATTGGAGAGAGTTGATCTTGTTGATCAACAACAACTAGCGACAATATCAAAGAACTTCACATTTGGCTCTAGACTATGTAACCCTTGCGGCTAAATTTTATTGTTATTATTTGTGGTTTTAAATAGATTATTACTATTAAATGAGCATATAGATGGTCTCTCTCTCTCTCTCTCTATATATATATATATATATATATTATTGACAACTACACTGGTCTTGTACTCAGGGGATATTGGGTCAATTACAATCACAACCACAACCACTACCACTGTATCTTTTAGGGGCTTACGTATGTACCTTCCACAGGCACAGGTGAATCGAGGAGATTTTACCTTGAACCTTCTTGCACATATCACTTCATTTTCAAGACCATTTCCAATTGAGTTGCCCCCTTTGCATTTTTTTATGGCAAAGTCTAACTTTTAGACAAAATGTTATTTTTCACCATAATTTGACAATACAATTTCAAGCAAGATTGTTATTTTTTGTTGTCCAAAATATATTTTTGAATGCATAATGGATTAAACACATTGAAATACCCTCAAGGCTCTCAAATTCTACAAATTCAAGAACTTAATCTCAAATTTTTAAAAATCTTTGCTAGATTTTAGTTAAAATTAACCAGAAAAATGCTTTGAAAAAACCATTTCATTTACTAATTAAACTACACTTTTTTTTTTAACAAGTTCGATTACTTATGTATTGTAAAAACTTCATGGAGAAAATACTTTTACATATGAGAGGTAAAACAGAGAGGAAAGGATTCAAAATGGGTGCGCAGACCCTTGATCCTTGTTGGTGAACTTGCAGAGAATAGTTTGAAAGAGATAACGGCTATATTGCCGGACAAAAGATCCTACTAACAGACAAAATTTACAATGCATATATCTTGAGGCTACTACTGGTTGACAGAGTCATCGGGCTGAGGTTCCTTTCTTGCGCTGGCTCTTGTCGAGGCTTCTACTTGCATGCTCTGAGTTATTGTTTTGATGTGAGCAATTGCTTCCTCCATATGGTTGCATTTTTCCTTGAGGCCTTCTATCTCTGCTTTCTGCTTCTCCAATTTTTTTCTTTTTGATCTACTGTCAGCTTGGAATTCGTCCTTAAGTTCATTGAAGTGTTTTACAAACCTTGCTATCATGAAGCAGTGGGCTTTGCAAAAGGTGCAGTTGCTGTTGTTGATGACTCGCTCCAAGGGATTCTCAGCTGGGTCGCGATCTTCCTGATGGTCAGCCATTTCAGGATCTTGCTTGTTTGAGGCGTTGTGAAGCTGCTGCTGAGGGAAGAAACTGGGAGAGCAAAGGATAGAGGGGAAAAGGAAATAAGAAAGAGGGAAGAGCTGAGCGAGTACGCTGCTCGGAAGAGGGACAAAGACAGCAGAGAGGGATAATAGTAAAGGGGGAGGGAATAGAATACTGTGAGCTGCCTGGGAGAGGGAGTAGACTGAAGTAAATGTGCGCTGAGGCAGATGGACAAAATACTGGTTAGTATTTAAAAAAAACCAGAACTTGAAAATACCAAAGATTACCACTGAAGAGGGAGGGCGGCCTCCAATCCCAGACGATCGAGAGGCAGCCTCTGCTGCTGAACTGCTCCGGAGGAAGACTGTAGAGGAACGATCCTTTGCGCTGTTCAACCTGTGCGAAGAGAAAGGAGCTCTGCTGATTTTAAAGAGGGGAGAGGTGCTAATCAAGAGGTTCAGGCGGAGGAGGCACATGGATTTGAATGATCTGAAGGTTAGGTCGAAGATTTTTTTGCAGGCAGAGAAGATTTTGATGCGATATCTGCCTAACTGCTGTATGAAAATGGCAGTGAGGATTAGGTGATGCATTGGCCTGTACCTGGTCGGGTTGGCAGTGGGAGCGTCGCTTGCGTGCTTCAAGATGTTGAGGGGATCGATGGCGCAGGAGATGAGAATTGCCGGCAGATTGGGGAGCTTAGGGAAGGGCACAGGAAGATGGGCATGATCGCTGAGGTGACCCGAGTTCTGGGAGTTTGGATTGTAGTAGAACATGCTACGAGATTGGCTTGTCATATGTATTTTCATTCACTCTGACTTGTCCAGTTGGCCTGCTGGTTGCCCTGTTGGCGTAACAGTCAGCTTCCGAATTGTTTGCTCCCATGACATGTTTGAAGGTGGCGCCCCCTATGTTGCTGGTGTTATCCATGATCCGAAGCTTGAGGTTGCTGAGAGTTGTTTGCTTGAATTCGCCCCCTGTTGCCATGGCTGCGATTAAAATAGCCAAGTCTCCCAGGATGATTGGGCTTTGTATGCTCATTCTCTTCAGGATGGTTGTGCCTAGTAGAAGGCTGTAAGCCTCGGCCTTGTTGTTGGACATTTTACCGAAGCCCCATTCATATGTAATCAGAACTTTTCCATGCTGATCCTTTATGACTCCCCCTGCCCCAGCTTTCCCCGGATTATTTTTAGAGGCTCCGTCGAACTGGAGGGTAGGTCGCTTTTGATCTAGAATCCATTGGTTTACTTCCTCCTTGGTGCCTCTGAGCTTCCAATTGTTCCTTCGCTTGTCTGCTTTAGAAAGGGGGTGTTTGCTTTTGTCAAAGCTGAGATAGAATTTGTTAAACCATTCGGTCTCAGTTTTGTGCCAACTAGTTTGGTCTGGTTGGGACACACAGTTGGCGCTTATAGATTCAGAGATAAGAGCTATGGTTTTTGCCAAGGTGCGGGCTAGATTGGGCTTCTGATTTTTGAAGATGCAGTTATTTCGGGCAAGCCAAATTTTCCAGCTGAGAGTAGAGGGGATGCATTTCCACAGACGGATAATGGGAATCTTATTTTTCTTTGGGTAAGGGTAGCATCTCTCCCAATTTTTTTGTAAAGAGGTAAGTTGGTCAAAGGTCTCTCCTATACTTAGGGGACTGATGATGTGCTTCCAACAACTTTGGGCAAAGGGGCATTCAAAGAAGAGGTGATGGCTGCTTTCCTCCTCAGCTCGACAAAAACAACAGATTGAGGGGCCAAGAATGCCTCTTTTTTTGAAGTTCTCGGCAGTGAGGATCTTATCTTTGAGAAGTGTCCAATTAAAAAACTTGATCTTTGGCAGACATTCCGATTTCCAGACTACTTTGTATAGGTTCCATTTGTTTGTAGCAGTGGTGTCCTATAGGAGCTTGTATCCTTCTTTGACTGTGAATTTCCCTCCATTGGGGTCCCAGGCGTACCTATCCTCTGCCATTTTGTTTGTGGGAGACGATCCTGATAGGGATATCTTAAGCTCAGTCCATAGATCCCTGAGATTGTTTGGGGGGGAGAGGCCCTTCCAATCATACCAGTTGTTGTGATCCCAAAGGGAGATGTCATATAAAGAGTTCAAGTTTTTTGCTTCCATCCATGTTTGGAGGGGTTTGAGGTTTTGAATTAGGTTCCTTGGCTTTGCTCCCATGATTCTGTCAGACCAAATGTTTATCTCCTTTCCGTTGCCTGACACTTTTGAAACATGGTTTCTAAATTGAGGGAGAACTTTTTTGATGAGCTTCCAAACAAGAGTGCACGGTCTTTCCACAATTGTTTCAGAGAGAACATTGGAATTCAGGCCATTGAGATACTTCCTTTTGATAACCTCTACCCACCAAGAGCCTTTCCCTATGAGCATTCTCCATATTAGTTTGAATCCCATAGTTTTATTGGAGAGGCTTGGGATTTTAATACCTAGGCCTCCTTTTTCGAATGGGAGAATGACTTGATCCCATTTGACGAGGCTGAATTTTTTTGAGTCTTGTCTCCCTCCCTGCCATAGGAAGCTTCGTATAATTATTTCCATATGTTTATGGGTGCTTGCAGGGGCTAAGGTTACAACATACTGATAAATGGGGAGGGCGGAGAGAATAGCCTTGATGAGGGTAGTTCTGCCTATCAAATTGAGCCAAGACATCCCCCAGCTTTGAAGCTTTCCTCTCATTTTTTCTATAGGCTTTACCCAAATTTATGACTTGACTGTTTCTTTTGCTAGGGGCAGACCCAAGTAAGAGAAATAGTTCCAATTTCTTTGCATCGGTATGTCCAAGATCGTGGAGATTCTTTGCATGATTTGCAAGGATACATTCCAAGTGTATATCTTGCATTTTTTGTTGTTTAGATTTTCTCTTGATGCTGTTAGAAAAGTGTCCAAAGTTTTCTTGAATCTTTTTGCCATCAAGCTTGAAGCTCCCCCTATTAGAAGAGTATCATCCGCAAAAAGTGAATGATTGATTTCTTTGATTCCTCTTTCTATACTGATTCCTGTAATCTCTTTTTGCTTGCGGAGTTTTTCCAGATGGATGCTCAGAGTTTCCGCCATTATAATGTATAAGAAGGGAGAGAGAGGGCAGCCTTGCCTCAGACCCCTTGAACTTCTGAAGTAGCTGCTCGGCCTGCCATTAATCAGAGGAGCTGTCTAGGGATGAGTGATACACTCCATGATGATGCTGATAAAGTTGTTGGAGATCCCAAATTTTCTGAGGACTTCTCTCAAGAAGTGATGGTTGACTCTGTCAAAGGCGTTTGCCATATCTAATTTGATGATCATGCCTCTTTCCTTCCTGCTGATGCTGCTGTGGATTGCTTCTTGAATCAAGATGACATTGTCCGTGATTTGTCTACGGGGAACAAAACCGCCTTGGTTCTCCGAGATGAGGTGGGGGAGGAGTTTTTTGAGTCCGTTGGCTAGGATTTTTGTGACTATCTTGTAAGAGACATTGCACAAAGAGATAGGTCGGAAGCGATCAAAGGAGAGGGGGTTGAGGTCCTTGGGGATGAGGGCAAGGTGAGAGGATTTTGTGTTGTCTCCCATCTTGTGTTTTTGGAAGACATTTTTCACCATACTTATATAATCTTTTTTTATAGTGTTCCAGTGGTTTCTGTAGAAGGCCACAGTGAACCCATCGGAACCCGGAGCCTTGTCTTGCTGCATGCTGAAAGCCGCCAACTTAATTTCCTCTTCTGAGACCTCCTAGTCCAGTTCTCTGTTTTGTCAATCAATGATTTTCTTCTCGATTGGCCTTAGAAAATCCGTGTTGTCTAGAGTCTGAGGGTCTGCTGATAATAAGGATTTAAAATGTCTGTAGGTTGCCTCTTTGATTTCTTCTTGATCGCTGGTCTCTTTCCTCTCTACCAAGATTTTGTCAATTTGATTTCCAGCGCATCGGAGCTTTAGACTGTTGTGGAAGAATGAAGTATTTTCGTCTCCAGCCCTGAGCCAGAGACACCTTGATTTCTGCCGTTGTTCTTCTTCCTCCATTATGTTTTTCTTGTATAATTCCCTGTACATTTCGTTTTCTTTGGTTTGGTCCTCCTCTGTATATTGTATGTTCTATTTTTCTTGATTCCATTGTTCTAGTTGTTTATGGAGATCAATTCGTTTTTTGTTTTCCACTGCTGCATTGTCTCTTGCTCACTGCTTGATAGCTGTTCTGAGAGACTTTAGTTTGGTTTCCCATGTATAGTGGGGAGAACCAACGACTTCCTTTGCCCACTGTTCTTGGACAAGTTTTCGAAATTCTTCTTTGTAGTCCCAGGCTTTATTATATTTGAAGGGGAGAGGTCCCAAATTTCTTCCCTTGTCCAGAGACAAAACCACGGGCTTATGGTCTGAGGCAGAGGCTTGAATAATTTTGCTTTTGAATGGGGGAAAGCTTGCTACTATTCTTTCATGAACAAGAATTCTGTCTAACCTCTCTTTAATGTTGTTGTTGCCAGTTCTTTTGTTACTCCATGTATACTTCCCGTTTTGAGGAGGGATATCAATTAGGTTGTGGGCCTGGATTAGAGTTTCCAGAGAGTCTCTTGAGGGGTCTGTGTAGAAGTTCCCTCCTAGTTTTTCATCAGCATTCCTTATTAAATTCAGATCTCCTCCCAAGAAAATGTTCTTGTCTTGAGCTAATTGGAGATCAGAGGTTATTGAGTCCCAGCATATTGCTTTGTCCCTGTAGTGGTTTGGGGCGTAGATGTTGTAGATTGTGTATTCCTCTTTTGAGACTTTGTTTTGAATGTCTGTTCTTCCCCACCGATTGTAGGAATTTTGGTTTATAAGGTCTCATTTATTTTTGTTCCATATAGTTCCTATGCCTCCTGATGTGCCTGCTGCGCTTATTACTGTACCTGTGTAGTTTTTGCTTCTTTTGATGTGGTTTTGGAAGTCTTGATCGGATATTTTGGTCTCCTGGATGAGGAGGAGGTCTGGCTGCTCCTGTTTGATTAGATCCTGGACTGTGTTTATTTTTAGGGAGGAGCCCATCCTCCTACAATTCCAAGAGACCAGAATCATCATTTACCATTTTTTGTGTGAGTCCCGCTCTTCTCTTTCATCTTTTCCCCACTTCCTTTTGGCTTGTCTAGATATGTGTCCATTGGTTTCTGAGTTCCAGTGGCCATTTCTTTCGCTGCATTTTCATCTCTGATTTCTTTGTTTCACTTCCTTCCTGTTTTTCTAGGAGGGTCAGAAGTGAGGTTATTCTCTTTCATTTTGTTTCTGGTTAGTATTCGATCCACGGTTGGAGGAGGGGAGGGCTGAGGTTGAGAGAGGGAGGAGATGATTGCAAGTGTAGTGCCTCGGGGAGATGAGAAAGGAGACATGGGATCTTCGACTGACAGAGATTCAAAGGGGTTGGAGGATGAGGGGAAGGGGGGTGCTGAACTAGAAGGGTGGATAGGAACAGAAGGCTTTTCCGGGAGGGCCTTGGAGCTTGGGCCGAGAGAGGGATTAGATTTTTTCTTTTTAACTTGTTCCCATGAGCCTTGAGAGTTTTCAACATTTCCATCAGATTCACCCATTTTTAACTTGCTACATCTATTTGCAAAATGCCCATATTCGTGACATACCTTGCACTTGAATGGTAGTTGCTCGTAATCTACTTGTTGGATGTGTGTCCATTGGTCCACCTTGATCTTGATAGCTTCCGGCAGGCCTTTCCCAAGATCTACTTCGACGCATATCCTCGCACAAGCATGCATGTTCTGCTTTGGTTCAGAACTGTCTATGTATTTGCCGACTGCGTTCCCAATGGCCTTGACTGATTCCCCAACAGTGGAGCGACAGATGAGGAAGACGGACCCAAACTGGGACTGCGTTTGGGACGTCCATTTCCGGATCAAAGTCGGGAGACTATCTATTCAGATAGAGGCCTCTTGAGTCCATAAAATAGGGACCATTTCTGAAGATGAGATTCCTGTCCTCTTTTGACTCAAACAAGAAAGTGTAAAAGCCTCTTCCACAGAATCTGATTGGTATTTTTCCTTGTATGATCGAGTTCCAGTTGCGTTCCACCCATTTTTGGACTGATCTGGGTGAGGGCCAGAGTCCTGTGAACTGGCCTACCAGACCTCTTTCAACTAAAGAGATTGCTGCCTTCCTCGGGAGGGAAGGGGGAAGGGAAACTTCAGGTATTTCATCGAGTTTCTTGATGAACTTGGTCGCAGATGGACGGATTCTTGATGCTGCATTCTCTGGAATGAGGGATGCAAACTGCTTCTCGTAGTCTTCCGGATCTGGAGGCGGGGGATCAATCCCAGCCATTGGGGAGCCAGGGCGCAGGTTGATCAGGAGGGGCGGAGGCTACCGGGGAGGGCCCCGGAGCGGGAACTGAGCAGGAGGCCCAGAGAAAAGGCACGAGGAGGCCCAGGAGGGGCGCTGAGGGAGCGGGCCTAGTAGCAGAGCTGCCAGGCGGGGTCTGAGGGCGTGGGTCAGCAAGGGAGCCCTAGGCCATCATAGCGATCTGCGGAGCAGCCAGAGCGCGCCGATTTATGATCTATGATTCATTTCGAATAACATTCTTATTATTATCATAAATAAGCAAAAAATTAAATTCAATGTAAATAAACAAATACTCAAGTTGTAGATATAATTTTTATTATTATTTTGTGATTTGAAATATTTTTTTTTTAATATTATTACCTATTAGATTTTCTTTCGCATTTAGAAATTAAATCCAGTAATTTTTTATTATCAATGCGTATTAGATTTTCTTTCTGATTTATTAGACACAAAGATTAAATTCAAAGTAAATATGACAAGTAATATGGTAACCAATAACAAATAGACTAAATAGACATTGACATTAAACTTAAGGTAAATATGACAAGTTAGAATCTATATTATGAATGATTAGATTTTAGGAAACTAAGTAGACATACAAGTTAAGCTTAATGTAAATATGATAACTTAGGAATGTATATTTTGAATGATTAGATTTTAGAAAACTCTTTAGAGATAGAAGTTAAACTTAATGTAAATATGACAACTTAGGAATGTATATTTTGAATGATTAGATTTTAGAAAACTAAATAGACAAAGCTGGGTTAAACTTAAGGTAAATATAAGTTAGGAATGTATATTTTGAATGATTAATCTTCTTTTTAATTTATTAGAAATAGAGATTAAACTATGGCAAGTACTTTGGTATGACTTTAAATAGATTTTCAAAATAAATATGATAAATTTAAATAGATTTATAAGGTAAGTTAGTAATGTATATTTTGGACGATTAGTTTTTCTTTATAAATCGTTAGAGATTAAACTCAAAATGGATTAAATTCAAAATAAATAAATATGACAATGGCAAGTATTTTGGTACGATTTTAAATAGATTTTAAAAATAAATATGATAAATTTAAATAGATTTATAAGGTAAGTTAGTAATGTATATTCTGGACGATTAGATTTTCTTTATAAATCGTTAGAGATTAAATTCAAAATGGATTAAATTGAAAACAAATAAATATGACAAGTAGAGTGGTGTTAGTAACTATAAATATATTTTTATAATCTATTGATTATTATAGATTATTATTATTAAATGATTTAAAATATGACAAGTCAATATAGATTTTATTATTAATGAATTTAAAAATATGCAATAATGTGGTGTTAGTGATTATAAATTATTATTATTAAATGAATTTAAAAATGTATATTTAGATTGATTAATTTATTATTATTA
Source organism: Pinus taeda (assembly GCA_000404065.3). NCBI lineage: Eukaryota > Viridiplantae > Streptophyta > Pinopsida > Pinales > Pinaceae > Pinus > Pinus taeda. Next base: position 22,953 of record APFE031154712.1, read on the forward strand.
TTATTATTTTAATTATTATTATTCCATATCTTAAGAGATTAAATTCTAAATAAATGTGACAATTTATTTGGAATTTGGCTAGGTTAGACTATGTGACTTTAAATAGATTTTGAAATAGGACGCTTAGAATTTTAAATTAATTGTCAATAATTATTAAGGGATAGATAAAATATTCTAGAATACTTTTAGTAGTAGTCATAGATCTCAAAAGTAGTTATGTCATTTTTGTTAAAACAAAATGTGATATATAGGGGTGGTAGGAGGTGGAGGGATTCTTTGCAATCCCGAAGGAATAATAGTTGACAAGTATGCTTGGGGATTAGGAATAAAGACCAATAATCAAGCAGAGGTTTATGGTCTCTACTTGGGGCTCCTCTTAGCCCAAAAGAGGGGAGTTAGCGACGTCACAATCATGGGAGATTCCTTTCTTGTCATAAGGCATTTACAAACAAACTCCCCCACACAAGATAATAAACTAAATTAGATGCTACAATGAGATCAAGGTATCCTCCTTGCATTTGCTAACTATCAGACTTTGCATATTCTAAGCAAGCTTAACTTAGAGGCAGTTCTTTTGGAAAACAAGGCTTGCCTTTTGAAAGAAGGGAAAACATAAATCAATCAGGCCGATGGTTTTTCACGCATTCCCTAACTAGTTCCCATGGTGACCCACTCTTATCTACCCCCTCCTAGTCTCACCCATACAAGGAACCCAATGATTATAATACCATACCCTAATGCACATTACTCATTCCCCCCCGTTCTTCTAGCCTATAACTCCGTGCCATCAACCCACTACGCCTCGCTCAATTTTATGATGATGCCGTCCCTTCTCACCATGACATGGGGCACTCATTCCAATCCCCACGTGACATTCCTCGAGTCAGACCTGCAACTAAGTGTGGGATCATTCTTTTCCTCTCCATCATCTAAGATTTATCTTAGGCGTATTCAATGGTTCTCATGTGAACTCCCTCAACCTGAGAGTTGCATTTAATCTCCCTGGATTAGATTAGAAAACCCAATTGTTCGAGATAGGCTGCGTGAGGAGGAAGTATCCTCACTCCACATAATGACGATGGAGCTGCATTGGGATCCTCTTTGCATCACCACACATGGCATTTGCATGGTAATTTATTTAAATCACCCCGACGAAGTTCGAATTTTCCCATTCTGTTGGTCAATTACAAGTCTGCTTTGTGGCTAGCTAAGATCTGGCTTCACTCTCTCAGTGAGGTGAAGATGGACGAGTCTTGGAGTTGAGAAGCTTTTATACCGATTCTGGGCTGTGCCTCTCTTATAAGGTGCCTTTGCTTTATCTAGAGAGCATCACGGGTTGAAACTCCTCGAAGTCTCTTCAATTGTTCCACTTTTTTAGTTTCTCATCAATTCTAGTTCCCAGCTCCGTGATTCGATCTCTGTGGTCCCTTTCCCCATAGGAAAATTGGCCTGGCAAAGAGGAGCTCGATAAGAAAAGAAAGTTTTAGGGAACCAATCAAGTTCCTCTGCTTCCTCTTATGTGTTTGTGTTTCACTGCAACAATGCTCTATTTCCATGGATTTTGGTTCATGGGTTAATCGACGTGCTTGTTTAGGCAGGGCAACGAGAAGTATTTTCAAGAATTTGGCCATGGACAAGATGTACCCTCCCTCTGCATCCTCGATTTCCTTAGTCTGCAACCAATGTGTTAGTAAGCATGTAGAGATGAGGGCTGAAATCTTTGACCTCCAGGTTCTGTTGCATAGACAAAATGAGGTGGCAAGTGAAAATATGGATACAATAGAAGCGAAAGGGCCCTACCTAACCTCTCCTTACCTGGGACATTATCATGTAAAGAAGAGCCTAACATATTGCTCGGTTGGAGGATGAGGTCAGGGAAATTTGAAGCATGATAGAATACCTCAAGTTGCAGGTGACTAAGCTGAGTACCCCTCCCAAAGAAAAGATCCCATGCTTTGAATTATGTCGCCCGACAGATCCTAATGACTAATTTGCAAGTGTAATGGCTGGTTTCTACTACATCCTCCTTCTGCCACAATTTTGTTGGGTCTATACTAGTAGAATAATTAGAGTACACTCATTTTTTGTAGTTAGTAGTGATAATTGGGTATGGTTTGGTGGTTTGCAACTGTTGAATTTGAAGCCCATTAATGTAACTCAATTGGAACTTCCATGTGTATTTTGCTGCATTTGGGCGCAAATTTAATAGAAAAGTACTCGTTGTTAAAAATAAAAAATGTGATACATGAACATTTATCACATAAACATGGGTTATGGTTTTTTGTGGTGTATGTTATTGTAGTAAAGTTTATTTACACATGAAAAATATCCATGGTAAAGTGGAAGCGAATTTCCATGATGGTAATGTGGGGTGAATTTTCATAATTAAGAATTTTGTTACATGGTATTTTTTTTTGCGAATTAATATTGGTATTACCTCAAAATTTCAAAATATAAATACAAGTGCCAAATTTCCATGCTTTAATTGAGCAAACCATATGCATCCTAAATTTTATAAAAGGGAAACCATATATATTGATTGCCTACTATTGGAAATAAACATGCTTATCAACTACTGAACTACATATATAGGTACTATTAGAATACATATTAGAAATCAAGAATCCAAGGAAGTCACAGGGGCAAGATATTTGGCGATGAAACTTGGAGGAGCCGGTGGCTTTGCATGAAAGATGACTTTCCAAGTGAGCTATCCTACATCCAAACTCTCTAATAATGAGCACTAATATCGCTGGGTGCACTTGATGTCATTCAGGGTAGAGAAGATGTCCTACTGCTCCTCTTGTTTCTCCTTTAGAACTTTGTCCAGGAGGGTTTTTAACTGACAATGAATGTTGATAGAGTTGAGGTATTGTTTTCTTATTCCCCTGGTGTGACTAGGGTTAGGAACCCATGGGGCTACCTCTTTAAGGATGTTAGAATTTGAGAAAGCTCGATGGTATTTAGCAGATCAGGACTTTAGATGATAGATATCAACACAAATGTCAGGAGGGGTAGAAAAATTGTAAATGGTTGCAACCTCCTGTGCCTGGGCTTGGGCACGAGTTCTACCTTGTGGACCATGACCACCCGCCTTGGAAACTACACATGCACTACTGAGGCATGATGTTCAGAAGAATACAAATACAATTACAGGGGATTAGAAACCAATTGCCAAAGGAGCAAGAAAGATACAAGATACTCAACAAAAAATTGGAATGAGGATTAGAGGGAGGCCTGAAGGGAAAAAGCCAACACAGAGAAAAAAATGTTGAGAAACAAGGAGGCAAAAGGAGACCCTCGAGTAGGATGAATCTTCAAATACTTACCCTCACTCCACAAGTCATGCAACCAAAAACTAGAGAGTGATGCACACCAACTGGATCTGCAACCAACAAATTCGAAATCGAAAATGATAGAATTAAAGCTAAGAGTCCTAGACTATCCAAGCCTTTGAAAGATGTCGAATTGAAGAAGGAGAGGTGGCTAATACTAAGTGAAAATACAGGTCCATAGGAAGTTCCAACATCTAGTTCAATACACCGTCGACATAAACAATAAGTTTTGTTACATGCTGTCCCGCTCATTCCTTAGTACTGAGTTGTCCAGATGCCATACACCATTACAACGTAGATGTAGAACCAACCCTCCTCAACTTTGTAGTCGAGAACATATAGGAAAAAAGCTAGAAGGAACAAAAGGAAGGTTCCCAAGAAAGTAGATAAATTACCATGCATAGGGTCCTCGATACCGTAAGACCGAAGAAATTCCACCTATGGCAGGGTAGGGCCTGAATCACACCATAAGAATTGCAACAAAGAATCTCCGTAATTAAAGTTGTAGCTGAAATGTGAGTTTTCCATATTCATAAATCCAAGAGGGAGTATTAACATCCATATGCATGTGGGGGGCTAGCCACGCCATCCCCCTCTTAAATGTTTTGTGAGGTGGTGGGTTGGTGGGCTCAGCCCCCAACCACTTGACTGTGTTCATTTCCCTCCCTGATCTGTGAGTTATTGCTTATGGTATTATAACAAAGTCTATTTATATATAAAAAAATATCCAAGGTAAAATGAAAGTGAATATTTATGAAGAATGTGCTAAAGACGAAATTCACTACATATATTATATACAAATTCACAAAAAAATATCTGCACAACCTTAATCTACCCTGAATATCAAGAAAACTCTCGAATATTAATTATGAATTTGCAAGAAAAGCATGTTTGTGTTTGTTGTTATAGTTGTGGGTGTACTTGGACTCTTGTGTATAACACTTTCTTTGTCTTATGTTGCAGTCAGGTATTTGGTATCAAGAGCAACTTTCATCTTTTACTTTGTTTTATTCATCATAATATAGTGATGGAAGATGGTTTTATACCTTTGAGGAAGAAATGAAAGATTTCAAGTTGATTTTTTTTTTTTTTTTAATATCTTGACCATAGTATCCTATTCTCCATTCAAGCACAAAAACAAACCAAATAACTTATTTCCTGCAAATTTTGCTGGTCTCTATTTGTGCAAGATTTTGATTTCAAATGAATGATATATGAAATTGGTTTGGATGCTCACAAATATTTCTACTTTCTCAAAATCATGTCAAGGAGGATATTCATTTGTATCAAAAATTGATTGTCTATTCATAGTTAACGACTTTTTTTAGAAGTTGCGGCTAGAAAAGGCTGTATATACATTTTTTGTGAATTTGGATACAATATCTGTACAATGAATTTGGTCCTATGGATCTCATAGAGTTTTATTTTTATAAATTCTTTATTGTATGTTGATATTCCAAATACATCTCATATTTTTCAAATTTTATTGAAAAAAGTTAGATAAAGCAGATTAGATTTAATTGTGAATTTCCATGGGATATCATTCAGGGTGAATTTTATATTTTGGACTTTACTTTATATAATTCTGCTAGATAAGGTGGAATGGAGTTTATTAAACTCTATCAGAGTAGTTTGAGTTTGTTCATATTGCATTAGAGTGGTTAAGAAGCAAGGGTCCTTTGGTAGGAGCTACAATTTCCATCTGTTTTCAATTGGCACGTTAGGTTACAAAATCCATGGAAGTAGTTATGGAATAGAATAACTCCATGTCCATTATGGAAAAGGTTTTGTGGCTCTAAATATGTTTAAAATGTCTAATGTTATGTTATGAAACCAACTCAAGAAAAGATAGAAAAGATAGATCAACGCCTTAGAATTCAACCTCTTCGAGGGGGCAACCTCCTTTACATTACATAAATGAACAATTCTTGGATACCTCAAATGATAAAACCTCCTTTCTATATATAGGAGTCTAAGGAGTCACAATATAACCCAGCCGACCTAACAATAATAATATATAGCCACAAAATAACTAGAGGGGATTCTATGGGCACCAATAATAACAATATGGGGACAATAGGGGCACAACAATATTAATAAGGGGTACAACTACAATAGTAATGGGGTAATCACTAGTATTATAGGGACCCAACATGCCCCTCTCCTTCAAAAAAGTGTTGTCCTAAACGCTTGAGTAGTTATGGATGCTTCTGTATAAAATTCTCATCCTCCCATGTGAAATCTTCAGCAGATAAGTTCTTCCACTTGATAAGATACTATGAAATTGATCGATTTCGTAGCTGTCGAGTTCTTGTTTCTGTGACTGCTTCTGGTTCCCATATAATTTTTCCTTCCTTGTCAAGTTCTGGCAATATTGTTTGAACTGGGAGCTTATCGCCTATAACCTTCTTTAAACATGAAACATGGAAAACTGGATGCACTCGAGAAGCTGCAGGAAGCTCTAATTTGTATGCCATAGTACCAATCTTTTGCAACACCTTGTACGTACCATAATACTTTGGTGATAATTTATTATCCTTCTTAGCTTGCTTGAGGGACATTTGCTTATATGGCTGTAGCCTTAAGAATACCCAATCACCTACATCAAAACTTTTTTCGCTGCGATGTTGATTTGCCTGTTGTTTCATTCTATTCTGTGCCAACACGAGGTTATCCTTTAAGAGTTGGAGGACTTGTTGTTGATGTTCGATGTGATGTTCCATTGCTTGAACCTTAGA
>APFE031154712.1:30238-81325 GCA_000404065.3 Pinus taeda
ATTGTTGTGGTGTCAACCTTATAGGTTGTGGAAGACTAGCAGCAACACCACTTCCGTCTTTATAGATGTGAGTGGTATGCTTCCTGTTTGCCATAATTTTGCTTTCCATTTTTCTTGCTAACATGAATGCCTTCTCTAATGAATCAGGTTCCCAAAGGTGAACATCATGTTGGATATTATCCTTTAAAGACCCTATGAACACATCAATCCTATGCTCCTCTGGAATATCTTTTAACCTTATGTTCAATTTTTGGAACTCCTCAATGTGCTCCATTATTGAACCCTTTTGTTTGAGACTTATCAATTGGCTAAAAAAAGTGTTGCTTTTTGTATCCTCATAATGTGCCATCAATTCTTCCGTAAAAATTGCCCAAGTGATAAATTGTTTACGAGACCAAAGCCATTGATACCATACAAACTGATTTGGTTCCAAATATAAAGTTGCCATACGTACCTTTTGTGTGTTTTGCACATTATTGAGATCGAAAAATTGCTCCATCTGTAATATCCATGTTGCGGGATCCTTGCCATAAAACTTCCTCATATCGATTTTTGGAATATGGTAGGTCTTCGATCCAACATTAGAGTCTATGGAATCATGATTAACATTTCTTTTGTTCTCATCATGAGTTTCCTTTACTACCCTTTCACCCTTAGTGACCCTTTCTTGCAGCAAATTATTCATATTTATCGTCAATTCTTCCATGTCTGTCTTCAAATCTATCTTCAAATCATCCATCTTAGCTTCCACGTCATTCATCTTAGCTTCTACACTTTTCTTTAAACAATCCATCTTAGATTCTATTCCTTTTTGTGCAAGTGACACTTGTTGCACTTGGTCTCGTAATTTTGATATATCATGTTGCATTTCTTCCTCTTCTTCATGAGTCATGCTATATATTTCAGGTCGCCTACTAGGTGTTTCCATTTCCTTTCTTCGGGGCATCAATTGCTGATAATAATGCTTCACTATGCCCTTTGAATTCCTTCAAAATAATTTTTCAAACCAAGCTTAAGCAAACATTTAAAAAAATATACACACCTTTTTTCACTTTGTAGGAGCTCGATATTGTCTCTGATGTATCTCTGTAATTTCGGATCATCCAGTTTAAAATTGTGACCTGCGGTGGCTCTCTATGTCCTCTTTCCAATGCCACAAGTCTGACCCCAATTGGATTCTCCAATGAAGAGTTATGCCAAATCTCCCACAGTGACCTGATTATAGACTAATTCAGTAGAGCGAACTTGTACGACATGCCACGTGTCCCTGTTTTGACCTTTGGCTTTGAAAAATATATACAAGAAACTAAAGTCCGTCCTATTTTTGTACCTTTTTACGAAATTTCAATCTGATGCTCAGAGAGAAAGTTATGACGATTTTCCCTAGGTCACCTGTTTTGAATGTAATTCAGGATTCTGCAAAAGGACCAACTTCCTCAGTTCATATCTCCGAAAATATAGCGCGAAAAGCTCTGAAATTTGGACCTGAGATTCAGTGCGATGTATTCTCAAAAGGGTTTTTTTTTAGCTTCTGAGACGTCACAAAAAAAAGTTATAGCGAAAATGCCACGATGACCTGTTTGGAGCAGCGAAACCCTAGAATCCAAAGCTCTGATACCAAATGTTATGAAACCAGCTCAAGAAAAGATAGAAAAAATAGGTCAACACCTTAGAATTCAGCCTCTTTGAGGGGGAAACCTCCTTTACATTACATAAATGAAAAATTCTTGGATGCCTCAAATGATAAAACCTCCTTTCTATATATAGGAGTCTAAGGAGTCACAATATAACTCAGCCAACCTAACAATAATAATATAAAGCCACAAAAATAACAGAGGGATTCTATGGGGCACAGTAATAACAATATGGGGACAATAGGGCACAACAATATTAATAAGGGGTACAACTACAATAGTAATGGGGTAATCACTAGTATTATAGGGACCCAACATGTTATGTATATAAGAAAATATGTAATAATTTCATGTAATTTATTTTTCACTAGGAAGTTGTTTATATTCTTTGTGGTTTTTAGCTGGAATTTATTAGTTGAATTTTCTTTCTAATTTAGTTTTTTTAATGGCTAAGAACATGTGTTTCCTCCTATGAAGTCACACATTAAAATCTAGATGGGTAGAGTATGTACACTTTAATAGACTTTTGCAATCAAATTGCTATGAAGAGGAGGGTCATTTTTCCTATAAACATGGGGATCTCAAACACCAATTTAGTGTCCAATATGACCTTAAAATTAGATTATTATCATTATTATGTTTATGTTGGATTAGACATCAAGCATCGAGTCTTACTAAAGGAGGTTGAAAATGTGATATTAAAGATAGTCTTTATATTGTTTCTAAAAGACATTATTATATATATAAACCTTCTATGAAAATTAAAAGTAGATTGAAATATAACTAGTCATTGGTGTAGGTAATGTATCTTTCACTTAGGTGATAGACTATGTGTATGGGCAGTGAATATAGGAGTAAGTCTTCATCGTGAATTTCTAGATAAATGCAATGTCACCCCAAGTACTTGCCACTTTAATTTGAAACTCTAGTACACGCAATAGTCCCATTAAGCAAGTGAAGACTCGAAACATGCCCCGCTTTCTTAGCTTAATGATAATGTTTACCACATGTGTTAGTTGTTTTTTTTCCTAATAACTACTCGTTACCAATGGATTTATCTCTCTTTACTAGATTTCTAGTTTAGTTTTTTGGACTTGGAGAGTTTATTCTTTAATCCTACACCAATGTATTTAGACTAATGTGTGTTTTTTAGTTTAAATTATTGCTTTCTTTTAGGTTTATCATTTATATAAAGCTCTAGAGTGGACTTGATGGTGTTTTTGATTCTCTCAATTCAAAATATAAGCAAGGCACTAAAGAGGTGCAAGAATGCAATTTTATTTCTTTGAAATGAATTCTACTTATGTAAGGGAGTAAGAGGTTTTTTTTTCACAAGTTGAAACAATCATTGCAACAATTACTTGCAAATGAAACTAAGAATTATATTCTTCAAGAAATTTCTGAAATTCAAAAATGCAAAGGAAAAGAGGAATTAAGGAAAAAAATCTATTTGTAAAGCAAGGTAAAGGGTTAAAAAAATGCAAAATTAAGGACTATAGGAAGTACATCCTCCATAAGTGAAGGCAAGGAGCATGTACACATACTTATTGTGAATATAAGGAGTGTTTACACCATTTGGCTACAAGGGAAAAGTTCACATAGGTTTTATAGAAGGCAAAAATTACACGGCTGATTTTAAATCATTGATAGATATTTTGGGTTTGATCCCCGATGGAGTCGACAATTGTATTTAAGGGAAATTAATTTACAAATAAACAAATCCCTAGCAGGATATACACTACTTCTTTTCTCCTAGAGCCAATAATACAATTTCATATGTTGATGAGACATTTTGAACCACCACATTACAATAAGAAAGTAGTGGAAGCTCTCATATGGGTTTTGGTGACACGAGTGTTGATGCCTGCCACTCAACAATATATACCAAAATTAAGATCAACATAACGATGTTATTTATTGTGATTCTATTTTCCCTTAGCTTGTGACCTTCCCTTAGCACGTGAACTAGTCAATAACAAGCCATGCACATGTTGAATGTTTAATTATAAGCTTTTCCCAACCTAATGTGAGATTTTTAAGACTATTTCTCAATCATGAGCCTTTTGCTCAATTATTTATATAATTTTATTCTCATAACATCTCTTATAGCAACCTTACAGAACCTATGTTGGCAAATACAAGTATAATAGTTTTCTTAAGAGTAATTTTTTTGGATTCTTTGTCATTGGGAAGGGAGATCCACCTTTTCCTTGTTTCTAAGAGAAATGTTTTAAAGAGGGTGTGTTTGGATTATCCATATACCTCTAGTGGTAACCTTTCCTCTATCACCTTTGGTGCAATTGTTAGTTCAAACATAACCAATTGATCAATAAGTAGCAATAGAAAGAGCATAGGGAAATTACCCTTTAGCTTGAAGGGAAGCATTCCTTGTAACATTTCATTACCTAGATTGACCTGTGTGAGTGTTGAACCTTCCTTTATTGAGGTTGGGGTTGCCTCATAATTGACAGGTGAAAATGAAAGTACAAGAGCATGAACCATTTGGTAGGGGAACAATACAAGATTCCATCATCATGGGTGTTATCACCAAAAAATTGATCATTTAGGCTAATTTACTAGATGGATCGAAGTACACCATGTAAGGTCAATTTTACCACAGTAAAATTGCTTTCACTGTGAGAAATTACTTAATAAACCACATTTGTTAGGTAATTTATAATTAAACCCATGAAGAATAATTAAATAAATCACTATTTATTTAATTTTCTTCTAGGAATAATTAATTAAACCATTGATTAATTAATATTCCTTGTCATATTTGACCCAGTTATGAAAAATAAATAGATAAATTATTAATTATCTTATTTTTCTCTAGGAATAATTAATTAATCACTAGTTAATTATTATTCCTTGTCAAATTTGACTAAACCGCTCAGGAATAATTAATTAAATCATTATTTGTTTATTATTCCTTAACCATATTTCGTGAGATGATAAATAAATCATTTACTTATTTATTATTTCTAAATAAAAGTTTAAATACTTTTTCCCTCCTAACCAAATATAATAAAATATTCCAAGTGGTCATTTCTAGAATGAGGTTAATAATATTTTATTATTTCTCATTATTAAAGGATAACTCAATATTTTGTTATAAATAGAAGGGTTTTCCATTCATTATTCAATTTTGACTATTTTCATTGTTGTTCTCTCTGTTGTAACTCTGATTATTATCATTGTCGCACACCATTTTTCTTTCCATTTGAGTTTCCATTAAGCTCAAACATTTTATTTGCTGGGTTTACATATTATAGAGGAGAGAGACTCTATCAAAAAGCTGAAGGCGTTTGAGGATAGCCAAGAACCCATCCCATAGAGGGGGACTAGTAACATTTATTTGTTCCCTTCACAGGTGTTATTTGATAAAATCCATTCTTTGTATATCTAGTTTTCATTGGATTATTGGAGTTACCTGCATTTATTACTATTTCATTTTGCTGTTTAACTATGATTGTGGCATAGATCAAGACTTTGGTAGGTTTTGTTTCTACCATTTGATGCAAATCTACAATGTTTAGCAACCATTTATATTGTTGAGACTGTTTGTCATCCACAGTCTGAAGTGTTTTCTTTTCGTACATATTCGAGTAGAAAACACTATAACAAAATTGGCGACTCCATATGGGTTTTACTTCAGATCCAGAAACCTGGGTGACCTTCAGTTTTCAGCTTAGGTTTTCTTCTTTTTCCAGTCCCTTAATGTTGTTTACTAGCTTTCTAATCCTAGATCTGTCAAATTTCTAACTTCCGGAAGTTTTCTGGTCTTTTCTGCAGGTCACAGGAACCAGCCGCGATAGAGACGACAAATTTTTCCTAAACGTGCCGACTGGGAGTCAAGGAGAAGAAATGGTGCAGGAGCATTCACCCAAGGGAAAATCATTGTAAATAGTAGATATAGGGGGTCATGTATTTTTAGGAAATAGTTTTCCTAAGTCTCAAGTTAATGTAATATCTAGGCCTTTAAGTGATTTAATTAGATATGTGAGAGGAAATTGTAAGTGCTCACGAATAAATGAGGAAATCAGTGGCAATAATGACAAAAGAGCCTATAGCCAATTAGAAATCTTAGAACAGTTCATGATTCTAGGAGAGAGAGAGAGTTTTTAGGCATTAAATGGAGAATAGAAGTGGACATAGAGGATAGAGTACATCTAGGAGTCGGTTCAATAGATTTAGGAGTCGGATCAGTGGATATAGGAGTCAAACCAGGATAGTTCAACAAAACTCCTGGCATATATGTAAGCCTACGGGAAAAGTTAGAGAAAGAGGCCACTGACAGTTGAAAATCAGGCTTGTGCGAGATCGAGGAGTCTCGAATGTAATCTTTTCTTTTACATTAATATATGCAGAGTTTGTTCCTGAATGTGTCAGTGCATTGGGGAGTATTTCATGAATGAATTACTGTGAATTTGTAGGCTCTGCAATAGGTTACAGGCAGAATTCTGAAGGACGTAGAGGAACAGATTGATTCAGAGGAATCACAATGGAACATTGAATCCAATTAAAGAAGCGGGGTAAAACTCTGGAGAGAAATAGCGAAGGGAGATTTTGCATAAAAGCAATCTTTGAGAAAGTTGAGAAGTGGAAGCAGACAACAACGTTCTGAAGAAATGCATAGAGCAGAAGAACGAGACAGAGAGTTATAATGGATCTTTGAATCCATTCAAATGAGCAATTAAAGTCCAAAAGGATAGTGATTGAAGGAGTACATAGAATATAATCGCATTGGAACTTCATGCGATGAAGAGAAGCGTCGTTAGCCGATGATCGGAGGTAGAAGGTATCGGCAATCAGAGAAGCCAGAGGTCGGAGCGATAGTACAAAGAGCTAGTGGTGAATCGGACCCGACGATATTTATAGTCGTGGTTGTAATAGATTTGAGTTCTGCTGTATATGGGTAGGAGCGGGATTTCCTTTGTATTCCTGTATTCCGTGTGTTTGGAATAAGTTGTTGTGCTGAGCCTTTTAAGGCTAGAACATAGATTTAACGACTCCGATAGTCGCATATCGGAGTCAGAGGGGTGATGAACTACATATGTGGTAAGGCTGGTGAGAATGCGATGGCTGATTGCAATGAGGTTTAACCTTGGGGACTGTGCAGAATCCATATAAAAGCAGAGAAAGGTATGTTATGTGTATAAGTTCCTTTGTAAATCGGTTATAAAGGGATTTAGCGCTGATATGTAATAATGTGTGTTAATATATAAATATATAATATATAATATATATATATATATATATATATATATAATATATATATATATATAATATATATATATATATATATTATATATATATATAATATTATATATATATATATAATATATATATATATATATATATATATCAGAGAGAGAGAGAGAGAGAGAGAAGATATAACCAAGGTTATGAGAGGTGGTTATGTGCATACAGTTAAAGGAATATGTAAAGGTGCATTGCTGAAGGGTTTTTAATTCTGATAGAAGGATTCTAAAGGAAGACTTTAAGAAAGTCACAAAGAAAGGCTTGAGGCTTGTTTAAAGGTTTCGATAGAGAGATTTGGCAGGTTGACTGTGTTCTGATACAAAGGAACTCTTATAGAGGGCCTTAACCATTAATGTATATTGAAGATTTGACTCCATTGCAGAGTTAAATACCTGGGATAGATGTATTTATGCATATTAATGCATACTGTGGGTATGTGTGGGGGTAACCCGGCACCATTAGTGGTGTCAGAGCAGAATTGAAATAAGAGTGAGGAAGATATCCTATGAAAGGAGTTTGCACATAGAATAAGGTAATGTGCATGGATGAATGATAGAGACTACAGTGGGAGATTGTAGCAGTTCCAGCAGAGGCTTGGAATAGGCAGGAACAGAGGATTCCTTGAAGGAAAAAGAAAGCAAGATTTCTTAATGCAAGTTCTGAAGCAAAGAGGACTTGAGGGAAAAAACAGAGGACAATCCATTCAAAGTGAAAAAGAATGGGTGAAACAAAATCATGCTGAGATCTTGAAGGTGAGGTAATATGTTCTGTCTTAAATTGAGAATGTGTGTTTATATACTAATGCACAGGTGACAACAAAAAAATCTGTGAGAGGAGAACCAGATGTGTTCTTGAAGACAAAGTAAGGAAAACACTCTGATGGAGAAGTGACAGTGAACCTGAAGAATCCAACAAGAGATTGGATAGAGAGGACAATTGAAGTGTTCTCAAGAGAGAATGAGAAATTGCAGAAGCCTAGAAGGAGAAAAGGTGTTACTCAAAAGGATGTTCCAGATAGAGGACCAATGCTAACCAAAAGATTGAGTGAGGAGGGCTTAGTGAGGTAAGATTGCAGCGAGGAGGACTAGCTATTGTAGAGGCTTATTGCAGATGAGTGAGGAGTTCATGAAGAAAGAAGAGAAGAAGATGACTATTGATAGTCATAGCAGAGGTTTAGAAAGAAGCCACAACAGAGGATATGAGAACGAGGATGCAAAAGCAAATGGCAAGAGGGTGAGTCAAGAGGAAATTGACAAAGAGGTTACTGAATTAAAAGAACAACTCAATGCATTAAGGATAATGCTTTGAGAAAGCCAGAGACTAGGTTGGGTCTTGAGGAAGAAGTTAGTGGAGTGGCATAAGATGTAGAGAAGGCTACAACAAAAGCAAGTAAAGTGGCTGATGGGAAAACTCAATGAAGCTGAGTTGGAAATGGAAATGGAAGAGTCCATTTGTGAACCAGAATGGGGAGAAATTCTAGGAGAGATTGAAGATGAAGACTTGAAGATTGAAACTTCAAGTGAGGCCAAAGGGTCACATGGGTTTAAAACTGACAATTTGTGTATGTATGCAGATGAAACATGTAAAGAAGGAAAATTTGCTGATATTGTCATAAAAGAGGAAGAAGACCGGAAAAATCTAAATTTTGTTTTGAAAGAAGATCAGAGAGATAGGTCTCATATGCATTTGGGGAAAGATATCAAGAAACCAAGTGAAGGGATTGAGGAGATTGAAGAAGAGACCATTGAAGAATTTCTGAATCATATGAAGGATTTAGAACAACAAGGAGATATGATGGCTGAACCATCAAGTGAGACCATAGGGTCTTATGTTTTTAAAATTGATAGTTTGTGTACGATGGCAAATATTGCAGGAGAAAAGAAACCTTTGGAAGATATCTTCAGAGGAGATGAAGATTTGGAAATAAAAGGTGACAAAGAAAATTTTTCAGAAGAGGGGGAATTTGATTGCATACAAAAGGAAAAGTCTGTGGATGAGTCTATAGAAGTTGTCATGGAGGAGAATGTTAATGAAGATGAGGAGACCAGGATAACTCTGGGAGAAGAGTTACAAAGGGACAATAAGGTAAAATGTACTGAAGAAGAAGGACATCTACTGAAAGATGTTAAGGAAGAAGAAGTCTATACAAAAGACTTAGCAAAGGGAGAAAGGACATCTGATGATCTATCCATAACAAAGGAAGGTATGGAGAATTGTGTAAAATTTCCGAAATCTACTCCAATTGAAGTTATTGAGTTATATAGAAAATTAGATTTTCAAATAAGGGAGTTGGAAAAACAGAGAATAGATGTTCAGGATAGACTGCTGAAAAGGGAGGACCAAAGAATTGTCATGAATGACAGTCATAAGGAAAAGGAGGTGGATATGAAAGTTCAGCAGATTGACACTGCAAGAGAAGGAGTTCACTATAGTGAACAAGAGTAGGAAGATATCATTGAAGAAAATGATGTGGAAGAGAGACTACTGGACAGTCTCATGAGTTCTTTTGAGAATTCAGAACAACATATTGATGTGCTGACAAAGGAGAAATAAACACAACAACAAACTAAATTGTTTCCAAAGGAAGATAAGGCACAACAACCTTATGTTTTTAAATTTCACAAGTGTTTTGTGAATGCATGTTTTGTTGCAATTTCTAGAGGAGATTTGGTACAAGTGAACAACCAAATAAAGGTGAAAGAAGAGAATTCTATGGAAGAACTCAATCCATGGAATATATAGATGTTAATTTGCCGGAGAAAGTGGTGAAAAATCAAGATTTAGTCATGAAAGAGGGTAAGGATGATAGGGAGGCAGTCAACATAGGAGTCACAACAAAAGTTGGAGCAAGCAAAGGAGAAGTCAGCAAAGCAACTAAGGCAAAAGTTGAAGTAAGTAAAGAAAACCAGCAATAGACTAAAGAACTAGTCGACAACAACAACCTGAAACAAAAAGAAGGAGGCAGAAATACGAAGTAGAACATGAACCAGTCCAAGGATGTACTAGAGACAGAGATTGAAAAAATGTGGGAGCTGATGATGAAGTAGTCCAAATGAAGGAAAATGGTAGCAACAACAAGCAAGATCAATCAGAACTTGAACATGATTGACAAGAAGAAGAAGATGGAGTAAAAGACAATAGAAGTGAAAAAACAACAAGGGAACAAAGCATGTGGACAGTTACAGAACAAAGTGCGGGATCCAGGAAGACCAAGACCAAAAGACACATGATCAGGAGATCATGAATATTTTCCACTTTGGGAGTCTGATGCAGGAGCATTCACCCAAGGGAAAATCATTGTAAATAGTAGACATATGGGGTCATGTATTTTTAGGAAATGGTTTTCCTAAGTCTCAAGTTAATGTAATATCTAGGCCTTTAAGTGATTTAATTAGATATGTGAGAGGAAATTGTAAGTGGTCTCGAATAAATGAGGACATGAGTGGAAATAATGACAAAAAAAACCTAAAGTCAATTAGGACTCTTACAACAGTTCATGATTCTAGGAGTGAGAGAGAGTTTTTGGGCATTAAATGGATAATAGAAGTGGACATAGAGGATAGAGTACATCTAGGAGTCGGTTCAATAGATTTAGGAGTCGAACCAGGATAGTTAAACAAAACTCCTGGCATATATGTAAGCCTATGGGCAGAGTTAGAGAAAGAGGCCACTGACAGTTGAAAATCAGGCCTGTGCGAGATCGAGGAGTCCCGAATGTAATCTTTGATTTTACATTAATATATGCAGAGTTTGTTCCTGACTGTGTCAGTGCATTGGGGAGTATTTCATGAATGAATTATTGTGAATTCGTAGGCTCTGCAATAGGTTGCAAACAGAATTCTGAAGGACGCAAAGGAATGGAGTGATTCAAAGGAATCACAATGGAACATTGAATCCAATTGAAGAAGCGGAGTAAAACTCTGAAGAGAAATAATGAAGGGAGATTTCACATAGAAGCAAGCTTTGAGAAAGTTGAGCAGTGGAAGCAGAGAACAACGTTCTAAAGAACTGCACAGAGCAGAAGAACGAGACAGAGAGTTATAATGGATCTTTGAATCCATTCAAAGGAGATATTAAAGTAAAAAAGGATAGTGATTGAAGGAGTACGCAGAATATAATCACATTAGAACTTCATGCGATGAAGAGAAGCGCCATTAGTCGATGATCAGAGGTAAAAGGTATCGGCGATCGAAGAAGGTGGAGGTCAAAGTGATAGTGCGGAGAGCCAGTGGTGAATCGGACCCGACGATATTTATAGTTGCTATTGTAATAGATTTGAGTTCCCCTGTATATGGGCCGGAGTGGGATTTCCTTTATATTCTCATATTCCGTGTGTCTGGAATAAGTTGTTGTGCTGAGCCTTTTAAGGCTAGAACATAGATTTAATGACTCCAACAGTCGCATATCGGAGTCGGCGGGGTGATGAACCACATATGTGGTAAGGCTGGTGAGAATGCGATGGCCAATTGCGATGAGGTTTAACCTCGGGGACTGTGCAGAATCCGTAAAAAGTGGAGAAAGGTATGTTATGTGTATAAGTTCCTTTGTAAATTGGTTATAAAGGGATTTAGTGCCTATATGTAATAATGTGTGTTAATATATATATAGCCAAGGTTATGAGAGGTGGTTATGTGCATACGGTTAAAGGGATATGTAAAGGTGCATTGCTGAAGGCATTTTAATTCTGATAGAAGGATTCTAAAGGAAGACTTTAACAAAGTCACAAACAAAGGCTTGAGGCCTACTTAAAGGTTCCAATAGAGAGATTTGGCGGGTTGATTGTGTTCCAATACAAAGGAACTGTTATAAAGTGCCTTAACCATTCATGTATATTGAAGATTTGACTCCATTGCAGAGTTAAATACCTGGGACAGATGTATTTATGCATATTAATGCATACTATGGGTATGTGCGGGGGTAACCCGACACCAAAAAATCACACCTTTCTGCCCAAAAGTGCGAGCTGGAGCTCCAAAGATCACCTTTCAGCCCAAAAAGTGCAACCCCCCTGGAATTAGGTCAATACCTGCGATTTTTAGGGTTTCTGGGATTTTTTCAGATCTATTTCCAGGTTTTACCGAGAGATGTCTTCTAGTTTGGTTGACCACTGTACTATCTCGCTTAGGCCTTGATCTACTTTTATTTACTCATTGAAGTGGAATTTAGCCCCTTAGGGCTTCCAATATGCTTCCACTTTTATAAGAGTTTAACTGAGTAAGAAGTCTGAGTTTCTACAACACTTTCATCCATATTTTCTAGATCTATACCCTTCTGTTTAAGATCTTCAAAGATAGGTTTCTTCCATCCAAAGTTTCAACTTAAACATTGTTTGGTATTTTCCCTTAGGGTCCCATCGTTTGCCTTAGGTTTTACATCCATCTCCCTATCTTTTTCCAGCAATTTTTCTCTTCGCTTTTTTGTTGTTGCTGCACCACTTTCTAGCAGCATAATGTCATTTGATCCTAGTCACATTGACGCTTAGATTTCTTGGCCTCATTAGTGTTTTTTCAATTGATTTCACCACCAACTAGCACAATGTTTTCAAAACCCAGTTTGGGTGGGTCTAGTTAATTGATTTGTTGTTCATTTTCTCTTTTCAATTTCAGTTTGTTTTCAACAATCTTTTTTCATTTTTTCAAACATGATATGGGCTTAACACACTTGCACATACAAGAACATCTTAAGCGAAGGGCACTTTGTTTACACTACCAAGCCAAGACTTAACATAATTAACTTATCTCCCCACATAGAGACAAAAACATCTTGTTGATCTCTCTTCACCATTTCTGTATCACTTGTGTATTAACACCATTGCGCCACCAAGGCATTTGTCATAGAGACTCTTAGGCCTTCATCCCTAGTTTTTGCTTGAGCATATTACTCCTCCCTGCAGGGTTCGAGTTCACTGTCCTCTGAGTCCCCATATTGACTCTTCTCCTGGTTCATATGATTCCTCATCTGATTCTAAGCCTCCTTCACTGCATATCGCCACCATGTCTGGACCCACTACTGGTGTAGGAACCCAACTTCGTGTTGCCTTTGGTTCCACTCTGGTGGTCACATCTAGTGGAACCATCTCAGGAACCGTTCCCACAACCCCCATGCTCCCTTTTATGACTGGGTTAAGTCTCTTAAATTGTAGCCAGTTCATAAATGACCCAATACACCACGATGTTGGTTGGCCTGCTATACCAACTAATCTTCCCTCCGACATCCCAAATTTTGAGAGTAATTCTGGAGAGGACCCTACCAATCACGTCCGCTCCTTCCATATGTGGTGTTTGTCTAATTCCATCATCGATGAATCCATTTGTCTTTGGTTGTTCCAATGCACGCTCATTGGAGATGTTGTAAAATGGTATATAGACCAGCCTGCCGCATCTCATTCCATTTTTGTGACACTTGCTAAAGAGTTCCTCACATATTTTTAGTTACCTCTCCGAATCGACACTGGTATGGAGCTCTTGACCTCATTCCGTTAGTCCTACGCCACTCATCTTTCCAATCATGTTCAGGAGTGGCATCGAAGGAGGAGCACATGCCGTGCCCTGCCCTTTGAATACAATGTCTATCTTGATTGGTTTCTTAGGAGCCTTTTATTACCCATTGAAAAATATGTCATGTTCCATTTTCATCATACATAGGAAGAACCTCTCTAAACTGCTCTAATATATGACTTGATTTATGCACAATTTGGTTATGTCTATACCGTCATTCATGCCTCCCCCGTCCTGGAGGTGCCAATGCACTGGGGGCATCTCACACCACCGACGGTATTGCTGGAACCATTTCACACCCTCAGCCATATACTCAACAAAGTTATGGTTATCTATAGGGGGGCACTAGTTCCTCCTAGCAACATTTTTTAGGGCTAGCTAATGCTCAACCTGTCTACCAAATTGTTTCCCCTCCACCATATTATCCCTATGCATAACTGAGTGTTCCAGCCCCTCAAGCATTAGTGCCACAACCTCCCATGCATCCTCAACCCCAGTAGCCACCGCCCCCTCAGGGTCAAGTGTTTTCACATCAAAGTGCAACCAATCCCAAAAATTCAAAGAAAAATAATAAGGGGAAGGCTAACAAGGGTAAGTAGGGAAATCAAGGTAATCAACCTAGTGAACCCTAGGGGAACCAACCTAACACTAATAACCAACAACTGGGCAGTCAACCCAAGTAGAACAAGGCTATTCGTACGAACAAGCCTTGTGCATGTTGTGGTGTACATGGCCACTATACACATGAGTTTCCTCTCTTACCCTAGATGCACCAAATGTGGGAAGTTCGAGAAAATTCTAGAGGTCAACCACCCTCTAGCAATTACCTCAGAACCTTGCGCCATCTCAACTGACAGTGCTTACAAATCTTTTCCCTCAGGAAGGATTTGTTGCTGCTCAACGTGAGCCAGGTTAAGCAGCCCATTGCCCCCAACCTTCTGGTCCAGGTGACTACCAGATCCTTATGATGAATTCTGATGAGGTTAATACCTTTGATATCAACCTGCAAACTAGGTTACGTCAATATGACAAGCCATCGACTTCGTGCACCACTAAGTCCAAAACCAAAGCATATACTGAGCCTCTTACAACATTAAATGGTCTGCTACAGATCCCTCAACCTAAATTTGAGGAAATTCCCAAGATCCCAAAGGGACAGTTACGCCGCAATGCAACTTCTAACTGAGCTTCCCATACATACAATATAGTAGACGACTTGGAACAATCACTTGCTGCCATGTCGACACTGGAAGTACTACAGTCATACCCATCTCAAAAGAAAGCTCTACTAACTTCTTTGGGCACAGTAGATCCTTCTGACAATCATTTGATTGTCTTCCTAGTTGATACATTAGAACATCTCCCATTACCTTCATCTGTTGCTTTCCAGATACCAATTCGAGTCCGTAATGCCATCATCTCCTGATGCATTATTTTTAAAGGTGCATCCACCTGTGTGATGTCCGCTTCCATTTGGAAACAACTTAAGTCACCTGCGTTGTCCCCATCTACCATCACTTTGTGTGCTTGGGACATTCACTCCTCCCAGCCTCTCGGCGTGTATCATAATTGTCCAATGACACTTACGGGCAAGACTGTCCATGTAGAAATTGAGGTTATTGATTCCCTTCTATATTACAACATTCTATTCGGTCGTAGTTACACATATTCCATGTCACTTGTCGCATCTGTTGTTTTATGCAAGATGTGCTTCCCCCATGAAGGGAATATCATCACCATCGATCAGTTGACATACTACGAGCCGACATCCGTGACCTCCCCTGTGTCCATTATCTCATCAATGTTAGATAAGTAGTCTTCAACTCCTCTTACCAGTGTTTCACCCGTATTCTACAAAGATTCCTCATTTTTGGGTGCTTTTCCTAGTCCCCCACTCTCATCTCTGAGCCCAACTCTTTGAGTGTTTACATGTTACAAGCATCATGGGATGATCTCACGCAGTCTGGTACATCTGATCAATAGCCAACTCCTCAACACACTGCTGTTACCCTCTTAGTCGAGCCATCCGGATCCACCCCCCTAAGGCCTCCTCCATTTATGGGTGCCTCTCCTATGTTCCCACCAGGAACTGTTCCTCCAGGTCTCAACCATTTAGGAGTTGTTCCGTCGGGACATTACCCTATACCTAGATACCTTTCTTGTTTCCCCTCTGAGAATATCTTTTGTCCTTGTCATGGATTCACTGGTCCTCCCTAACATGACTTTGGGGATCCCAGTATGGTACATTGACCCCCCTACAAGCACTCTACCTGTTTAGCTAAGACCTTATCATTCTTTAACCCTAGTTCACTGGTCCCTATGGCCCCTGCCACTGCTCCAGTTCGATCACAACCTCAACAGGAACCCACTCATGTTGCGAAAGCATCCGGATAGGGGGGAAAATATAAGAGGAAAGAACCTAAGGACAAGGCTCCCCAAGCTCTTCCATCCCCCAAGGCCCCAAATCCATCAGCTCCGTGCACTCTGTGTAAAGTTGTTAGGTACACCACCAATACTTGTCTTGAACTCCCTCATCTCAAACCTTTGGTTCATGAAACATTCTTTGAGTCAAATATCCTTGAGGTCCATGTTACCTTACTGGGTCCAGCTAAGAAACTCAGAACGTTATGCACAAACCAGCCTTGTGCCTTATGTGATCATCATGATCACTGTTCCATTGTTTCCCTCGTCTTGATTAATTTCGCGATTTCCTTGAGGCGCTTCGCAAATATGAGACCACTCGAAGTGGATCACCTACTCCTTTGCCTGTGGATTTTGGTACCACTAGTAAACCAGAACATGGGGAATCTGGTCCCACCATCGTGATCCATCCCCCTCATGTTGAGATGATTGAATCCACAGGCCATATTCTTTACTTGTCTTCATCCTTGAGTTCCTCGTAGGAAAAGCTTTCAAAGGTTTTTCCGTTTCAACCTCTTTCGATAGAATCCCAGGTCTCAACATCCGTAGATCCTCCATCTACTAGCTCATTGTCTACCATGCTAGATGATGCATATGTGAACCTTCTTTCTCAGGTTCATGCACTAGGTACTGCCGCCGTATCATGTAGTCAGTCTTCCTCCAATCCCCCCATCTTTGATTTTGATGAGGACATCATGGAAGCTATTTCTACTCCTGATTATCCTTGGGACGATATGCACCATCATGCGTACTTCCTTCCATATTTGGAGTCCACAACTCTAAATACATCCAATATGCCCATAACATACTGGGGGGCACATAGGCCCCTACATATTATCATCCTCTGGAGGATCTTGTGCCAAGTTGGGTTGCGATGCTTGAATCCCTTTTTCAAGCACTCAGAACATAATGCTGCTCCACAACTCCTCTTGCTAGGAGGCATCATTCCCACCTTTTCATACCAAATAAGTATCCCATTCTTGGGAGCATGATGGTTTTCCCCTGGCCATATTCTTAATTGATTAACATAAGTATCGACCTAGATCCCACTGGATCTAGGTATGGTCGATTACCCTCCCATTCCTTTGATAGTTTGTCCTACTGGCTTTTCCAGCGAGCCATATGCACATCGCATATCGTATAAGTTTGATACCATATCTTAAAATATTCTACTTTATGTCCACATAGTCCCCATGTTTGACTTAGTGGGTGAGAATGATTCCAGACCTCCTCTACTAGTTCATTCTCATTTTCCTCTTCCCTTAATTCTTCACCAGGAACCATCGTTCCAAGAAGCATTAAGGCCATCTTTAGAAAAGTAAGGCCACTTGCCTAAAAGTAACAGATCTAAATTCCAATGGTTGGTTTGTCTTCTATGATCTCCACAAGATTTAGGGCATTCTCCTTCTCTCAAATTGGAGTGAAAATGCCCTTTTATAGGAAAACTTACAATTTTTCTGTCTCACATTGTGACCAAACTGTAGCTTAGTTTGATGAACCATCAGTACCATTGGAAAACTCTCATTGAGTAATATAATGGATATTTCTTAATTTTTGATGATTTAACACTTCACCAGGAAACCATTTTCCCAAGAAGGGTCACTTCGTCGCTTCTCAAAATCGAATTTCTTCATAAAACGACACTTGTACTTTGAGGTCCACCTCCTCTTAATACTTGTCATCTCATGTGTCGATTTTCGTCACGAGTAACCATCATGTGCTCATGTCTTCATGGTCCTGTTGTACTATGTAACAACCACCGCATTTATATATAGTAATAGCTAATATTAGACATATAAATGGGGACCCTTTCAATTTTTTAGTCTTTGAAAAACAAATCCTAACTCTAAGAAATTTCCTTGAAAACTCTTAGAAAACAACCCAAGTTTAGGATCGTTATCGTAAATCACATTTCACACTTTTTTTCATGTAAACACCTTTAAGTAATCTCGAAATGTGATATGTGACCAACTCTCCCGCTGCAATATTCCGATCAAAACGCCTTGAATATTCGCAATCGCACTTCGCAGAAATCGCAAATAAATAAGCCTTGCCATTGTGTCATCGTTTAACGATTTGCAAAATGTGATATTGCGATAATTGCAATCACATTTCGCATTATAAACATGTAACACTATATTACATTTTTTAAAAGTTGCAATGCGCGAATAAAGCACCAAGTGTGGGAAGTAATTGTGTTAATGGACAGTTTGACAGGTTAATTAATGTTTAGTAGCTCGGGGAGAAGTAATGATGTTTCAAGTTATGGCTAGTTAACACTGAATATGTCATTTTAAATCCTCCCATGATTCAAAGTAATTTCACAGAGATTTCAACCTTAATTACCCTATATTGTCTACGGTGATATACCTCTTCCATTTCAGGTAAGCTTCAAAAGACATGTCATAATGGAAGGTGATGCAAAAATAGAAAAAGTAGAGCATTACAAACTCTGATCTATCAGAAATGTCTCCTATATTCTCTGATATAGTCTGCAGCGCCGATAGGGGAGAAACAACATGGGAGGTCATATACAACAGGCTTGAGGATGAGCGCCCCAAAGTTAATGTCATAAAGGAAACAACCGACTCAATAAAACCTTTGGGAGTCCAATTCAAAGATGCTGCTTGTTCTTTCCTTCACAAAATAGGAGCGAGATCGAAAATACTCCCATATACTGATATGGTTAGATGGGTGGTGGAAAACCTCACTATTGAAGACAAGCAATTCAAAAAATCGAGAATGGAACCCATGGGGTCATTCAAAGCTGAAGACTTGAAGAAAATGTACCATATACATGACCCTCAGGACATATATGACAACTCATACCTCACCAACTTTGCAAAGAAGAATGAAGAACCTTTCAAGATGATCCAGGGTTGGAGGGTACTGGAAAACAAGTTCAAATTCGATAAAATAGGTATGTATCCTATAGCCTCTTTGGAAAACCCCTACAACTATGCTGCTACTATGTTATGTAGGCTATATGGATTACCTAACAATGCTAAGCTTTCCATAGAATGGATTCCTTTGATTGATGCCTGTGTCAATTCCCACATTATGAATTGGGCGACTATCCTATCTGATAACTTAGCCACTGTCATCACCGAGTAATGTCAGAAGAGATTCTCCTCCGTAGAGAACCTTCCTCCATTCTATTTCAGTGCCTATATCATGGATGTTATCTGTTTTTGCATTAAATTTCCAATCATGGGTCGGAAGTGGACCTTGCAGGATCCCTACCCTATCCATCTCAACCATAAACAGATTTGGTATCCCATTACATACCTCATTTCTATAAAATATGCCATGCCATTATTTTTCCATTGCATCAATTAATTTTTAATAAGAAAGCTCCTAGGTGTTCCAAAGAAGCCGCTAAAGACCTTCTAGTAGTGGGCAAGTATTTTGTTGAAGAATGGTTTACATACATTAGGGTTTTTGGTAGTACAACGGACCCACATGTCCTCCCTTTGTATGTCTTTGATAAATTATTAGCAGGAGAAATAGCCCACCAGACTGTGTGAAAAGGCTTGACCAAAGTCGTGAAAGAAAGAAAGAATTTATTATGACCACCTTTTCCTATTCGGTGCGGTTCCTTTTCATTAGAAAATTTTAACCATGCAGCCAAAGAGTTAGTAACCCTAGAAATCCTCAGGATCCATACTTTGCCTAAAAGGAAATTCGATCTAGACAAAATAGCACATGACATACTACTATAGTAAAGATCAAGCCTTATAATCATGAGGCTAATAATTATGAAGACCTTTTACAGTAAGCTGAATCCTTTGAACAAGCGTTCAAGTGGGCAAGGGCAAACCTGAGTCCTGAAGATTTTGGAAGATTTTAGGAGTTCAAAAACAAAAGGCTTGAAATAATTCTGCTGCATTTGTTAAAGACCAAGGACAAGCCTACACCCAGTGTGACTATCAACAACGAGGGACCTAATTCTCGTATAGAGTCTCAAATGGATACAGGGAAAACACTAGATAAAAGAAGGGCCCAAGACACCGAGAATACATCCAAATCTAGCAGGAGGTTAGCTGAAAAGTAGAGTACGAGTAGCCCACATAGAGATATTGGTTATGAGATCAAAAGCAGAAGTTTGGAACTGGAGTGGGAACAATTCAATAAAAAACTACAAAACACCCCCAAGACGATAGACACCCAAGAAACCATGGAGTATCAAACTTCTCTGCATATTCAGAAAAATACAGAGCCTGAACCGATGGATGAGAAAGTGAAAACGTCTCAGTAGATTGAAATCATTCTCACTTTGCCCACATCAGAAATTACCTTAAAGGTGACTGAAATCCCTCCTCTAGATGTGTTCTACAACCCACTACACAACGTTGTAGTAAGAAGATAGAGAAAAGGAAGGAGGGGAGAGACACCTGAAATCCCACCTGGGAATGAACCAATGGACATAGTTTGGAAGGAAATTCCTTCCAATCCAGCCAAAAACTTGACCAGACTATCACAGTTTACAAGGGCATATGCAACGACCACCATGAAGAAAGCTACTGAGATATCTATTTTGTTGAAGGAAAAGTAAGAGAAGATTGCACAACTCGAGCAATAGCTCAAAACAGAGAAGGCAAGTGTGAACATGCAAGCCGCTGAGTAGCTAGCCCAATTGCAACAGAGCATGGAGGTGTTGAAGATAAGCCATGAAGTAGACATATCGGCCAAAAACATGCAATGCCAAGACTTGCAGCAAGCCATGGAAAGATATAAGGATGTTCCTACTGTCGAGGAATTCATCAAAGAGGCGCTAGAGCTAAATTATCTCTTATTAAAACAATAATAACAACTTTTCCAAAAGATGTCACATATCGCTCCTTATCTGATCACCAGTCACCAACTAACGGATAAGGCGATTGACCAAAGAACTGAATTTACTGATCTAAACACAAGAATCTTATAATTCATCGAGTGGCAAGAAACAAAAGAGGGAAGGAAAGCTAATCTGCCTGAGATTGAAGAGACACATAAGGACATTCTATTCACGGATTGGGATGCGAGGATCAAACAAGTTGAATTAGAAATGGCAAAGAGTGGCAGGGTGTCAAAGAACATAGTAAAGGCGGTAAACCACACTTTGTTTGCCACCAACCTGGCGAAGGAAGGAAACCCGAAAGAAATGTCCGATTTAAATGACTTGCATAAAAGATGGAAGGAAAGAGCAAAAATCCAAAGGGAAGCAATCACAAAGATAGCAAAGATTGACTGGGAAGCGTATTGGAAATACCTTGTCAAGCCACACAACCAAATCATGACCCTTAACTGCTTACTCCATTCAACTCAGCGGATGCTGCCACCTCTCACAAATGCAATTTACGTAGGACAGGTCAGAACACAGTTTGGGGCACCTCCTCAAGTCAAATCGATGGCTGATATATGCGATTTAAAAGACAAGTTGGAAGACACAAAATCATTATCATAGCCTCTGCTCATCAAGTCACTTTTATCTTTGGAGTTAGTTAACTAGTTAAGAGGAAGGTTGTTTGAAAACTCCTCAAATTTTTGTATAATCTATTTTTGAACATTAGTTAGAATATTATTTATACCCTTCTCATGCATTTAGAGAAGGGTCCAGAATTTTATCAAAAACATTTGCGAAGAATGCACTTTTGTAAGTTTGTGAATGCTTTGGCATGATCGTTTCTTTTAAATATTAGACTACTTTCCTTTGTTGATGCACTATTGTATACTTGGAAGATAATTTGATCTGAAGAAAGAAGTTGATCTATGTCATTAGTCAAATGAGAAGAACTTAACATACATGGTACTTCTATCTTGTATGATTAGTTATGTTTCTGTTTAATTAGTGATAACACTTTATTTTCATGAATTGTATATGAGATATGTTCTTTCTGTTAAGCGTTAATTGCACTACTGTATGATGCCTAGCTGAAATTGTTTATTTTCATATATGAATCATCAAATATATTCGATATAGTTTACACATTTCTTTGACTAACTATTTAGTCAAAGAAATTATCTTTATATGTTATCACCTCTGTTTTATGTGTGATTGATCTTTATTATCACATGTTAAACAAATATCTTTTTAGATCGCATATCACACAGAAATACCCGAGTCTATGTTAGATTAAGCTAGCTAGAGATTTGCATGATAGAATAGGTCATTTTGTTATCATTATTCTACTACAGTCACTTGAAAAACACCCACTCTCATTTTAAAACCCACACTTGGAAACTGGTCTGATCATCCCTAGTCGGAGCCACCACTTTAAACGAAAAAGGAGTTGTCTTAAGGTCATGACTGGGTGGTTATCCCCCATGTTGGAGAAGTAGAAATCTGAGGCTTCAACATTTTGGTGCTAGAAGGAGGGCCATCCGACTATGAATGTCATATAAACCTAAATATCAATAGAAAAACATCCATAAGAGTCAAAACCCCTCCACAACTGCTACACCTTCTAGATCTTGCTCAAAATCTCCGGATTAGAAATCTGAAGTTGTAGAAACATATCCCTCGTCTCTTGAAGTAGTAAGACAACCACCTTCTCCATATTACACTCCTGAGTCTCCCGAAGTTCACTCTTTGATATAGAAATTGGATTAAATATCCATTTCTGCCGAGAAACTAGAGAGGCCCGAAGCTTTTGAAGAAAGTGTTACTTCCTTATTAGGAGAATCTGGTGTATTAACTAGATCGCAAAGTGAAAATCTTGGAGTAAATCCTTTTGAGTTTCCCATCCCTCCATGGCGTAGGAAAGTTATCACATCAAGATCTGAATCAGATACTAGCGAGATCACATCACCCTTCCATCCATTCACCTCTCCATTCACTTCTACTCAATCCACTTCTTCTCAACAATCCACTTCTCCAATTAGTACTGCTACTGGTAATACTAACCCAATAGTAAGTTCTTCACCATCTATACCTACTTCTGGACTGACCTTCCTATCTTCACACTCTCCAACTCAAATTATGGCCAATCAACCCACTCAACCTTGGACGAATCCTGGTGCTGTTCTAGTTGCCAATCCAAATGCTCTATCAACAAAGCCAAAAAAATGGTTACCTAAGTACAATCCTGATGATGGTATTCCTGTTGAAGAGCATCTTAATAACTTTATGCTAGCCATGAATCTTACTGGAGTTTCACATGAAGATGTTGTAATCAGACTGTTTCCTTATACCTTCCAAGGGTCTGCTGGATCTTGGTATTTTTCCCTTCCAGTAGGCTCAATAAGGGACTGGGACACTTTTCAAGAAGTATTGCTTGCAAAATTTGGTGATGACAAGACCATAGCATCCTTAATCAATGATATTTATAACTTAAAAGAAAACTCAGATGAAAGAATCAAAGACTTCAACTCTAGATTTAACAAGTTACTAAACAAAATCCTAGCCACCTCAAAACCTGTAGTTGATGTACAAATAGAATGGTACATATCCTCCGTTCCTTCTAATATCATGATTTTTGTAGATAGATCCAATAAGGCTACCCTTGTAGAAAACATGGAAGCTTTGTCTGTAGAAATAATAATTATTGCTTTAGAAAAGAGGTCACAGGTAGATGAAAGGAAGTCTAAAAAGGTAACATTAAAAGATTATTCAACAAAGAAAACTTCAAAGGACCCTTTCAATCTTGAAGGCCTTTAGAAAGTGTTAAAGACCATGTCCAATGAAATGGTCGAAATCAAGAAGCAGGTCACAGAGTCTTCTTCTCCCAAGAAACCTTTTCACTCATTTAAAATATACCCTTCTTCGGCATCACAACCACCAAATATTATTTCAAATAATGAATAAGATCAATAAATAGAAGAAGACTCACCAACCAAAGAGGAAGCTGAAACAGAAGAAGAAGTTGAATTAAATGGAATGTGGGATTTCATTCTACCAGCTGAAGAGGAAGCACAAGCTATGCCAGTAACTACAAGAAGTAAAAACTCACCTAATATGTTTATAACAAATCAGAAACATAAAACTACTACTCCTGTAAAGGAGAAAATGATAAGTAAGAAGTCTAAGATTAGTCAAATTGATCCTATTCCACTAGATCCCCCAAATTCTTCCAAAACATTGGTAATATTAGATACAATGGAACATAGTCGAAGATATGAAAAAGACCAGAGCAAATATTTCATTACATGAGCTTACTAAACTCAAACAACAACAAAAAATTCTATTAAGAGAGTTAAAAGTAGTTCCTGTATCCCCTCTACCATCTACTGTAGTTACTCAAGCTGCCTATGATATGGAAAAACCTCCCTCATCTTCAAATAAAGTAAATCCCACAGATTTAGTTTTAATAGGTGATAGGTCTATTTCTCATATACCTCCATTCCTCCTTACTTATGAGATTTTCAACAGAAATGTCCATAATTTCCTTGTTGATTCAGGAGCCTCTTTAAATATTATGCCTAGGACTGTGTGTACTAAATTGAACATTACGCCTCAAAAATCTGCAGTACATAGTTCAATTGGACATGACAAAAGTAGAGGTTCTTGGAGAAATAACATCAGTTTCAATTAGGATTTACTCTAATCCAAAAATTCAGATAATCGATATTCTAGTGGCTGATATCCCTGAATTTTATGGTTTAATTCTAAATAGGGACTGGTCTGAAAAGTTGCACAGATACTTCACAACTGATTGGTCTCACATGTGGTTGCCACACAATGGTAAACCAAACCAAATCAGAGTAGATTGAGGGAAGTTCATGAAATACACAGTCACGAATCTCGAGGGAAGCAATGAACCTGTTTCTTTCACCAATAATATCATTGCAAATTACTTAGCTGAGTCATTTTTGGGATCCTTTAATGCCTAAAAATATCCTTTTCTAGATAATGCTGTAGTGTCTCAAATAGAAATTTTTTCACGTACCGATGCTTCCAAGTGTGTAAATACAGTCGATAAAATTTTAGATAATTCATTGTTATGGACTCTCTATTTTGATGGTTCCAAATATGAAGATGGTGCAGGTGCTGGATATATTTTAATCAACCTGCACAGAGAGAAAACCATGTTAGCTTGAAAACTTGAATTTCAATGCACTAACAATACTGCGGAATATGAAGCATTGATTCAAGGGTTGTATAAAGCCATTGGCCTTAAAGTCAAGTATTTGAAAGTATATGGAGATTCTAAAATAGTCATTTAACATGTAAGAAACATAATTCATTGTGTGTCTGGGCACATTAAACATTGTCAATCTCTAGCCTAGAATCTTACTTCTCATTTCACTGCTTTTAACATTTCTTCAGTTCCCAGATTGCAAAATGCAAGTGCTGATTTACTTGCTAATGTGGCATCCAAGCTTATACCTTCAGAAGAATTTAGTCTAGATAGATTTTCTATAGAACTAGTTTTTAGGCCATCCATTCCTGATAATGTAAAAAATTGGAGAGTGTTTAATAATGATGCTGATATAATCAATTTCCTTACATCAGAAGGATCTTATGAAGAACAAATCACAGATGATATGAGCATGACTTGCAAATTAACCATAGACAAGATCAAAACTCGATCCCAAAGTCTGTAGTTAAGATAGAAGATCTCTATGATTTAAATGATAGATTTAAGAAAATTACCAACTCCAAAACTCAGAGCTCTACTCTAAGATTTGAAGTAGTAAACCTAGGTTTAACTGAAAAACCCCAAAATGTCAACCTAGGTCTTGGTTTGTCATCTGAAGAAAGAATATCATTCATTAAGTTGTTGAAAACATATAAAGGTGTCTTTGTCTGGGATTACGCAGATCTCAAGACCTATGATACCTATGTAATTCGACATACCATACCAATGACTTCTAATGAAAAGCCAGTTCAATAGAATCTTAGAAAAATTCACCCAAACCTTGAAAGTCAAATCAAATCCAAATTGAACAAGCTTCTGAAAGCCGAAATAATCTTTCCTGTTAGACACTCAAAGTGGGTATCAAATATGGTCCTTGTGAGGAAAAAGCACAGTAATATTAGGATTTGTATTGATTTTAGAAACCTAAATACAGCTTGTCAAAAGGATAACTTTCCTTTGCCTATCATGGAGCAAATATTGCAATTAGTTGCAGGTTCCAAATTAATGTATTTTCTAGATGGATTTTCAGGATACAATCAAATTCTTGTACATCCAGATGACAGATTAAAGACAACATTCAGGACCAAGTGGGGGACATATGCTTATCAGAAGATGCCTTTCAGACTCATTAATGCAGGCGCTACTTTTCAACGTGCTATGGATATTGATTTCAAAGGTCTAATTAATAAATCAGTTGTTATTTACTGAGATGACATTATAGTCTATTCTAAGGATAGAAACAATAATTTAAATGACCTGAAACATATTTTTGAAAGATGCAAGAAATATGGCATTTCTTTAAATCCCAAAAAATAATATTTTGCTTTACCAGAAGGAAAACTCCTTGGATTTATAGTGTCCAAGAAAGGTATTTATATTGGTCCTGATAGAGTCCAAGAAATTGGAAAGATTCCTCTCCCACATAATAATACGACCATGCAATCATTCCTAGGCCAAATTAATTTTGTAAAAAGATTTGTTCCAGATTTTTCACAGCTTGTCCTACCCCTTCAAGAAATGATAAAAAATAATGCAATTTTCAAATGGGGTGAAGATGAAAGAGAGTCATTTGATTTGATCAAAAAAGCCATTATCAATGCTCCTTCTTTAACAATTCCTGACATTCTCAAACCTTTTTGTTATACACTTTTTCATTCGATACATCATATGCAACAGTTTTAACACAACTGAATGATCAAAATATAGAGGCACCGATCTCTTTTTTTAGTTCCAACTTGCAAGGTGCTGAGTTAAACTCTTTCGCTGTTGAGAAACAAACTTTTTTTGTTTTTAAAACATTGAAACATTTCAAACATTTTCTTCTCAAAACCCATACAAAGATAGTAGTACCTTACCTTGCAGTAAGGGAATTATTGATTCAAAGAGAAGTAGGGGAGAAAAGATCCAATTGGGTTACTGCGCTTCAAGAGTACGATGTAGAAATCTGGCTAGCTAAAATTGTTAGGGGCCAAGGTTTTGCATGATGCTAACTGGAGCTTCCCACTTATCAATAGAAGAAGACCAAGGTAATGAAGTGAAAATATTAGAGGTAAGCCTCAATAATGCACAATCATAGTATGCTAATTTCAAGTTTTATTTAAAGAATGGATATGCTCCTATGCATCTCAATTATAAAACAAAGAATGATTTAAGGTTAAAATCAAATCAATATGAATTAATTGATGATGTATTGTTTAGGAAAAACTATGAATTGATACTATTAAGATACCTAGAAAAACCTGACGCTGAAAAGGTCATGCAGGAATTACATGATGGACCAGCTAGAGGTCATTTCGGAGGAAACATCACAACTAACAAAATCCTGCGTGCAAGTTATTATTGGCCAACAATATTCAAGGATGCATATGAATATGTAAGAAAATGCAAAACTTGTCAAATTGTAGTCGAAAGAGAAAAGAAACTAGCATTCCCTTTGCAGCCAATCAATATCCAACAACCATTTGAACAATGGGGATTAGACATAATTGGTGAGATTGTTCGTAACTCTTCCAAGCAACACAAATACATCCTTAATGCTACTGATTATCTCAAAAAATGGGTAGAAGCTATTCCACTAAAGATAACTAATACAAAAAATATTACAGATTTCATTGATCAGTACATAATTACCAGGTTTGGCTTACCCACAACTTTAATGTTTGACAATGTATCTTATTTCTCTGGAAATACAACGGTAGAATTTGATTTAAAGTGAGGTTTCAAATTAAAGTATTCGACCAACTATTATTCACAAGGTAATGGATTAGCAGAATCAACAACCAAAAACCTTATCAGAATTATCAAGAGAACTATAGACCAAAATCATAGGAATTGGCACAAAGAATTGACATTTGCTCTTTGGGCAGAAAAAATTACACAGAAGGCCTCCATCAGTTCTTCTCCTTTTGCTTTAGTTTATGGAAAAGAAGCTACTCTCCCCACAAACATAAAAATCCAATATCTCGCCCTAGTTCAATTTATTGATGAAAACCATTCCTCTTCTCTTCAAGCAAGACAATTCCAAATTCTTAAGCTTGAATAAGAAAGAGAGAAGGCTAAAGAAACCCACTTCCGCTATCAACAATTAGTCAAAGCCTCATTTGATACAACCTCTGCCAGTCATAAACTTTTGAAGTAGGTGATCTGGTTTTGAAATGGGACAAAGCACATGAGGAACAAGGTAAACATACCAAATTCCAAAGACTAGGGCTTGGCCCTTTCCAAATCATTGAGAAAATTGGTCAATCAACATTTCTTTTACATGACTTGTTAGGTAAGATGGATTCCTTGCTCGTTAATGGGAAAATTATGAAAAAATACTTTTCCTAGAAGATAAGCTCTTCTAATTTTGTACCATATCGCCTTTAAGCTTCTTAGGAAAATAAAGGTAAGTAGTATTTACTTTTGGCTTCTCAAAATAAAATCTTTGATAAATTTTCAATTTTTTCGCTTCTATAAGTAGGAAAAGTTAAAGAAATAATTAGGACATTTGAGTATCAAAATAAACTTGATTTCTTTGGAAAAAATTGACCTTGCTAAAACATTTATTCTATGAACAAGCTCTTACCTTTATAAAGTGTAGATGTTTTGTTATCAGCTAAGAAAAGAATCTTTAACCTAGTAAGGACTTTCTACAGACAAGTATCTCAAAACTCTAGCATTATCATCCAAAATTCTTAAAAGGGCCAATGGTTCACCCCATCTAATAAAATTTCCCTTTTTCAGAGTGTAATTCTAAAATATGCAAAACCTAGAAGATAATAAGTCTCCTTACAAGCTTGTTTACCATGATCATACGGGAATAATTAAACTGATATTACCAAAACTGCATACCAAAATAGGGTAATCGCTGATGATCTAATCAATCAAAAGACAAGGGGTCTCATCAAGAGACAACTTGTTCAGTTTAGTTACAACCAGTGAATGGAATTGTCATTATTAGGTTACCAAGCCTAGACAATGTCTTTTAAGGAACTTAAAAAGAAAGATTATAAAAAAAAGAAAAAAGAACAAGATCCAAATCAGATTGAAAGCAAGTGAATATCATTTTGAATTTTGAAAATTGCTTCAGATGGGACAATGAATCATTGTTTGTTAAAAGGTAACCTTGTCGAGGCTATAAACGCTTGTTCGCAGTAGAGGCTCTATTTATGATAATTGAGTAAACAATAAAAACTAATCTGTGGAAGACACCTGCAATATCTCTTTAAAATCTTAATATTAACTGATGCAAAATTTATATTTTTATCACTACAAGAGCAAAGTAGTTGAATAAATAGGTTGAGTAGGTGATTATGAATCTAGAGAAACGTTGTTTAGTTTATAACTCATGTAATTATTATTCCTATAACTCTTCTAACTTTGAAAGTTCTAGAAATTTCAAAAAACCATGAGAGGTAATTGGTTCTCCCAAGTGAGTCGCCAATTGTTGTACTATGTAACAACCCGCCCATTTATATATAGTAATAGCTGATATTATACATATAAATGGGGACCCTTTTAAATTTTTAGTCTTTGAAAAATAAATCCTAAATCTAAGAAATTGCCTTGAAAACTCTTAGAAAACAACCCAAGTTTAGGATCCTTATCACAAATCGCATTTCACATTTTTTTCATGTAAACACCTTTAAGTAATCCCAAATTGTGATATGCAATCAACCCTCCTGTTGCGATATTCCGATCAAAGCACCTTGAATATTCACTGTTGCACTTTGCAGAAATTGAAAATAAATAAGCCTTGTCATTGTGTCATCCTTTAACGATTTACGAAATGCGATATTGCGATAATCGCAATCACATTTCGCATTATAAATAGGCAACGCTATATTACATCATTTAAAAGTTGCGATGCGCAAATAAAGCACCAAGCGTGGGAAGTAATTGTGTTAATGGATGGTTTGACAAGGTAATTAATGTTTAGTAGCTCGGGGAGAAGTAATGATGTTTCAAGTTATTTCTAGTTAAAACTGAATATCTCATTTGAAATCCTCCCACGATTCAAAGTCATTTCATAGAGCTTTCAACCTATTTTCCCTATATCTATGTTGATATATATCTTCCATTTCAGGCAAGCTTCAAAAGACATGTCATTGCGGAAGGTGATGCAAAAATAGAAAAAGCAAAGCATTACGAAGTCTGAGCTATGAGAAATGTCTCCTATATTCTCTGATACAGTCTGCAACGCCGATGGGGGAGAAAAAACATGGGAGGTCATATACAACAGGCTCGAGGATGAGCATCCCAAAGTTACTGCCATAAAGGCAACAACTGACTCAATAAAACCTTTGGGAGTCCAATTCAAAGATGCTTCCTGTTCTTTCCTTCACAGAATAGGAGCAAGAGAGAAAATACTCCCATATACTGATATGACTAGATGGGTGGTGGAAAACCTCACTATTGAAGACGTGCAATTCAGAAACTCGAGAATGGAACTGATGGCGTCATTCAAAGCTAAAGACTTGAAGCAAATGTACCATATACCTGACCCTCAAGACATATATGACAACTCATACCTCACCAACTTTGCAAAGCAGAATGAAGAACCCTTCAAGATGATCCAGGGTTGGCGAGTACTAGAAAACAAGTTCAAATTCGATAAAATGAGTATGTATCCTATAGCCTCTTTGGCTAACCCCTACAACTATGCAACTACTATGTTATCTAGGCTATATAGATTACCTAGTAATGCTAAGTTTTCCATAGAATGGATTCCTTTGATTGATGCCTGTGTCAATTCCCACATTATGAATTGGGCCACTATTCTATCTGATAACTTAGCCACTTTCATCACCGAGTAATGTCAGAAGAGATTCTCCTCCGCAGAGAACCTTCCTCCATTCTATTTCAGTGCCTACATCATGGATTCCATCTGTTTCTGCACTAAATTTCCAATCATGGGTTGGGAATGGACCTTGCAGGACCCCTACCCTATCCATATCAACCATAAACAGATTTGAGAATCCCATTACATACCTCATTTCTATAAAATATGCCATGTCATTATTTTTCCATTGCATCAATTAATTTTTAATAAGAAAGCCCCAGGTTTTCCAAAGAAGCTGCTACAAACCTTCTAGTAGCAGACAAGTATTTTGTTGAAGAATGGTTTACATACATCATGGTTTTTGGCAGTATATCGGACCTACATATCCTCCCTTTGTATGTCTTTGATAAATTATTAGCAAGAGAAATAGCCCACCAGACTGTGGGAAAATGCTTGACCAAAGTCCTGAAACAAAGCAAGAAGTTATTATAGCCACCTTTTCCTATTCCATGCGATTCCTTTTCATTATAAAATTTTAACCATGCAACCAAAGAGTTAGTAAGCCTAGAAAGCCTCAGGCTCCATACTTTGCCAAAAAGGCAATTCGATCTAGACAAAATAGCACATAACATTACTATTGCAATAAAGATCAAGCCTTATAATCATGAGATTAATAATTCTTAATACCTTTTACAGCCCGCTGAATCCTTCGAACCATCATTCAAGTGGGCAAGGGAAAACCTGAGTCCTGAAGATTTTGGAAGCTTTCAGGAGTTTATAAACAAAAGGCTCGAAATAATTCTGCTGCATTTGTTAAGAGTTGAGGACAGGCCTACACCCAGTGTGATTGTCAACAATGAGGGACCTAATTCTTGCATAGAGTCTCAAATGGATACAGGGAAAACACTGGATACAGGAAGGGCCCAAGACACCGAGAATACAACTGAATCTAGCAGGAGGTTAGTCGAAAAGTAGAGTACGAGTAGCCCACCTAGAGATATCGGTTCTGAGATCAAAATCAGAAGTTTGGAATAGGAGTGGGACCAATTCAGTAAAAAACTACAAAACACTCCCAAGATGATAGATACCCAGGAAACCATGGAGTATCAAACTCCTCTGCATATTTAGAAAAATACGAAGTCTGAACTGATGGATGAACAAGCGACAATGTCTTAGCAAACTGAAAGCATTCCTGCTTTTCCCACATCGAAAATTGTCTTAAAGGTGGCTAAAATCCCTCCTCTAGATATGTTTTATAGCCTGTTGCACAAGGTTGTAGTAAGAAGATAGAGAAAAATAAGGAGGGTAGAGACACCCGAAATCCCACCTGGGAATGAACTGATGGACATATTCTGGAAGGAAATTCCTTCCAATCCAACTGAAAACTTGACTAGACTGTCACAGTTTACAAGGGCATGTGAAATGGCCACCATGGATAAAGCTACCGAGATATCTATTTTGTTGAAGGAAAAGGAAGAGAATATTGCACAGCTCGAGCAACAACTTGAAACAGAGAAGGCAAGTGTGAAAAGGCAAGCCGCTGAGTAGCTAGCCCAATTGCCAACAGAGCATGGAGGTGTTGAAGATAAGCCATGAAGCGGACATATTAGCCAAAAACATGCAACTCCAAGACTTGCAGCAAGCCATGGAAAGATATAAGGATTTTCCTACTGTCGAGGAATTCATCAAAGAGGTGCTAGAGCTAAATTATCTCTTATTAAAACAATAATAATAACTTTGCCAAAAGATGTCACACATCGCTCCTTATCTGTTCACTAGTCACCAGCTAACGGATAAGGCGATTGACCAAAGAACTGAATTTACTGATCTAAACACAAGAATCTCATAATTCATCGAGTGGCAAGAAACAAAAGAGGGAAGGAAAGCTAATCTGTCTGAGATCGAAGAGACACATAAGGACATTCTATTCACATATTGGGATGCGAGGATCAAACAAGTTGAATTAGAAATGGCAAGAGTGGCCAGGGTGTCAAAGGACATAGTAAAGGCGGTAAACCACACTTTGTTTTACACCAACCTGGTGAAGGAAGGCAACCCGAAAGAACTGCCCGATTTAAATGACTTGCATAAAAGATGGAAGGAAAGAGCATAAATCCAAAGGGAAGCAATCACAAAGATAGCAAATACTGACTAGGAAAAATATTGGCAATACCTTGTCAAGCCACACAACCAAATCATGAGCCTTAACTTCTCACTCCATTTAACTCAACGGATGCTGCCACCTCTCATATATGCAATTTTTGCAGGACAGGTCAGAACACAGTTTGGGGCACCTCCTCAAGTCAAAATGATGGTCGATATATGCGATTTAAAAGACAAGTCGACATACATCAAATCATTATCATAGCCTCTGCTCATCAAGTCACTTTTAATTTTGGAGTTAGTTAACTAGTTAAGAGCAAGGTCATTTGAAACCTCCTGAAATTTTTGTATAATCTATTTTTGAACATTAGTTAGAATAATATTTATACCCTTCTCATGCGTTTAGAGAAGGGTCCAAAATTTTATCATTTTTTTTTTGCGAAGAATTCACTTTTGTAAGTTTGTGAATGATTTGGTGAAATTATGGGACATGATCGTTTCTTTTAAATATCATACTACTTTCCTTTGTTGATGCACTATTGTATACTTGGAAGATAATTTGATCTGAAGAAAGAAGTTGATCTATGTCATTAGTCAAATGAGAAGAACTTCACATATATGGTACTTCTATCTTGTATGATTAGTTTTGTTTCTATTTAATTAGTGATAACACTTTATTTTCATGAATTGTATATGAGATATGTTCTTTCTGTTAAGCATTAATTGCACTATCTCTGGTTTTCATTGGATTATTGGAGTTACCCGCATTTATTACTATTTCATTTTGCTGTTTAACTATGATTATGGCATAGATCAGGACTTTGGCAGGTTTTGTTTCTATCATTTGCTGTAGATCTACAATGTTTAGAAACCATTTATATTGTTGATATTCTTTGTCATCACATTCTTAAGTGTTTTCTTTTCATACATATTCAAGGAGAAAACACTATAACAATGGGTAATATAGTTGGAAAAACAATTACAGGTAAACCTAAATAAGAACTATAAGGAGCTCTTAAATTGGCTCAATTT
Source organism: Pinus taeda (assembly GCA_000404065.3). NCBI lineage: Eukaryota > Viridiplantae > Streptophyta > Pinopsida > Pinales > Pinaceae > Pinus > Pinus taeda. Next base: position 64,014 of record APFE031154712.1, read on the forward strand.
TTGGTTTTCGTTGCCTTTGCATCGTTAAGAGGAATGCTAGAAAATGTTGGAATAGGTTGGAATGCTGCAAATCAAATACCATTGTAAACAAAATCATGCCACTAGTTAGACAAGTGCATCTGAATGAAGTACTAGTCTTGGCTTACGCTCATGTTGGTGACCCCCTTAAGGAAGTGTGCACTAGACCATTTGTAGAAGAAAAAAATGTATGCTATTTTTCAACAAAAACAAAATTTATCACACTTCAAGTGTAAAGAATTTTAGCTTGCTATTGTTATCTTGGTTTAAATTCATTATGTGTTAATTCCACATAGAATCTCTGAAGCAATATCCTTCCAAAGAATGTTAGTTTTTTCATTAAGGTAAATTTTCATGATTTCTCCTTTCCTTACAAGAAAACAATTGTACCTTGATAACTTTGCTTCCTTCTTTTTTTTCTCTCAATTGACCTTAGCTCTTGTACCCAACACTTTTGGCTTAAATTCTTACATTATTATTTCTGCCTATGCCTCTTTTGTGCCTTTTTCTCTCATCTCTCTTATTGTTGGTCAGTCTAGTTCCACTCCCTACAATTTAAATACTTGCGCCTTTTCTTCTCGATATATAAATAGAAAATATGTTAAATAAGATGTCACTGATACTAGAGATGCAAGTGATTGTTGATTCTTGGCTTAGGAATCAACTATTAATATCTAAAAATAGTGATCACCACCACATATTCAATGGAGCATGAATGTGAAGGCATTCTATATTAATGTGTTGAAGTGCTAGCTTATACATGGAGGACAGATAGGCTAATAAATAATATAAGTGAGTTTTCTTGTTTTAGCAAAGAAATTAATATGAATTTAAACACAATTAAAATGGGATAGTATAAGGTGATTTATTAGTTTGTGAAATTATGTATTTGGAAAATAGTTTTAAAGTCTAACAAATGATGGAAATAAAATTACATACACTACAAGAAATTAAGTACTGTCACAATGGCTTGTCCAATCCAGAATTAAATCTACGAATTTAAAATATTCAATAAATAAATTTAGCCTTTTTAATAAATTAGTTTAATATTTATTTTCAAAAAACACAATAAGTTTTTTCGTAAAATAATTGAAGTAATACAAAGTTTAGATTACTTTATATGGAAACTATAGTCCTTTTTGAATTCTTACTAATAATGAAGGGATAAATATGATTATGTTAATTTTCACCTTACACTAATTTAATTTTATGTCATTTGATAAATCTTAAATTTGCATTCTCATGTACCCATCTCAAAGGATATGGATGATGGTACCATTATCTGATTCATTCATCATTAAACCAATTCTAATTATTAGGTCCTCCTCTTTGTAATGGAGGCTTCTCAGGATTACTTCTTTCTGCATGATTCTGAAAGCAATTTTCTCAATCATATCATTTTATTTATTTCCACCGAAAGATTCCTCTTCTTGCATTATTCTTGCTAACAACACTTAGGATTCAATTTTCAATGCACTTACCAACATTTTACTATATGTTTCAATGGTCAAAATGGTTGTTATGGTTCATGTGCACATGCAAAATGGTGATAGTATTATTATGTTTTTTTCTTTCCTTTTCCTCTTTCGACCATTGATGGAAGCTCTAGGCTGGTTTGACTACTTAAAAACATTTTTCTACCCTTTGGACTTGATTAAAATAACTTGTTTTCTTATGTCACTATGAAGGTTATTTTGATAGTTAACGATTACCTCTAGGTTTTTGGTATTTATCCATATTTGAATGGCTTGCTTCTAGAACTCAATACCATACTCATATACACACTATCATTTCCATTATTATTGGTAGTTCCATTAAATCCTTTGGTCCTCTTGATGTTTGATAGGGTAAAACTAGGACCTAAAGAGGCCTTTGAATATATCACACTTAGTTATTAGTGGGTCTACTCACAACCTAGGGGATTCAAGGTAGCTTTCCCACCAAGGTTTTCACATAGTCTTCTACTTTAACTCCAGAAAAAGTTCCTTCATGCCCATCTTTTACATTATGAACACTAAATAACTTCTAACTAGTGGAACCAATTATTCAACTTGATTGCTTCTACTCCACCTTTGGAGGGCTTGATCTTGATATTCACTTTACAAAATATTATTTTATGCAATTCCCCTTTCCGAGTTTCCGTTCTTACTTTGCTTCATTCAACTCTTCATGAACCTCTAGTTTCTCGTGAGAATCAAGTTTGGCCACATATTCTTGAAAATATTTGGCAACTTGAGATTCAAATGCCATAAATATTAATTCTTCATTATCAATGGGTCCTTCCTTACACTCATACACCTTTTTTGAGGCTTGTAGATGCTTATTAACGTTATTGTATCAATTTTGAGATTCTTAAGGTGCAACACTCCCTCAAATTTAAAATTTCTATATTGGCTGAGTAAATCTTAATTCTTCATCATGAATGAATATGTCCTTACACACATGTACTTTTTTTTGAGGATTGTAAATGCTTCTTACCCTTATTGTCTCAATTTTGAGATTCATAAGGTGCAACCCTCCCTCAAATTCAAAATTTCTATATTGGCTAAGAATATGGCATGTTTGAACCACACAAATGCCCATATAAAATCACTTGGATATCAATAGTCCCTATAAAACATCTAGAATATACCAATGGTACGTGTGTGTATGTGTGTGCACACAATTTGTTATTGTGTCCATAACTCGCGAGACTAGCTTGTGGTGTAAGAAACCACAACCTGAGGGCATCTAAGTAGTCAAAATCACATGGGGATTGTACTTGGCCCGAGTCATGCCAACTATTAACATGGTTGGATTTTAGGTGTCTCCTCTTGGCTACCACCACATAGTGTTGAAACTAGGTCGCTTTATAAAATGAGGCACTTCAAAACCAACTGCGCTAGTGAGATTTGAAAAAACAAATATTAATATTTGACACACCAAATATAATATTTAAATAATACTACAAAGTAGAACTACAATAAAAAGAGATACGCATTGGAACTCAAAACTTACCTTTGAAATTCTGATGTTAGAAAACCCAATAAGAAATGAAGGATTGTGCCTTTTGTCTCTTTATGTAGTAGATGTTATTGTTATTCTTTTTCCAATGAATAAAAAAATTCCAATGCAACCAACTAGTTTCAATTGTAAGCGCATGTGGGATTTCTCGTATAACTAGGGGCAATATGTAGTAGATGTTATTGTTATTCTTTTTCCTATGAATACAAAAATTCTAATGCCTATTTTTCCAATGCAACCAACTAGTTTCGATTGTAAGCGCAGGTGGGATTTCTTATATACCCAAGGGAAATATTATCTGCTGGATATCTTCCTTTGCTATTTCTAAATGCACCCTGATCTATGTTTATACAATAAATGTAATAAATAAAATATATTATCTCCTTTTTAGAAGGTATTTGTCTTTTGTAGTTATTTTTTAATTCTGGATATTATTTTCAGCTTTTTCATGGTATCTAAGCGGGTTTTGCAAAGCCTCTTCTCATTTTTTGAGATATATTTGTAGGCTATGCATATCTAGATCAGATTGGAGAGACAAACATTGTTGTGTATAAATCATGTTTTTCTGATCGTTGCTGAATAATTTCTCAATAATTTTTTGATATGCCGTTTGCTCCTTTATTTCTAGATCATGTTTGTTTTGTTGCTGCCTAATAATTTCTCAATAAATTTTTGATTTGCTGTTGGTGCCTTTATTTATAGATCATGGTTGTCACGACTGTTCAAGGGGGGATATCAGGCTAGGTAGTATCACACATTCACATCTTCTATGCAAGTTTTGGTGCAAATCATGCACTTAACCTTAGATCTATTCTTGTGACATTTCAAATTTGTGTGAAAGATCTTATTGGCATTAGATCTTTGGTTAGGAACCCATGATTTTAGGAAGTGATTAGTAAAATTATTTAGCATTGGTTTTCTTATTTGAAGTAGAAGGGGCATGCAAGTACTTAGAGAGTGACTAGGTATTTCAATAGAGATTTGTGGCATTATATTTCTTACTTGAAATGTGGGCTCATTCCCTTACAGATATCTATGCCGATCAATTAGAAGGAAGCTGAGTTTTGGGTTTAGTTTTTAATGGGCACCCTCAACTAAATTTTTGTCAAAAAGAGGCGGTGGTTATCATTATTTCATTGTCCACATTGAAAATATGTGTTTTTTGCATTAGCTATCAATTTTACCAAATTTTAATGAGTTTCTTTTAGTAAGTGTGCCTCATCATTCAAATGTTGAATCAATAAGAGAAGAGGATTGTTGAATTTGATTAGGCTTGATTTTATTGGTATGATCTTAAATCTCTATTTTTTTTTAAACGACCAGAGTCCTTCTGGTCATAAAATGAAAGTGAAGATCCTTTTGGGTTTCCTCTCTTCACCAAGTGACTGAATTAATCATACACATCCTTGGTTTTTAAGATGAGAAAAAATAGAGTAAAAGAAAAAGTTAGAGATGAAACTCCATAGATTCATGTTCCTCATATTGAGGAACTTAGTAATCCAAAGAAACCAACTTGAAGTTCTAGAGCTTCTTTTGAAAGTGAATCCACTTGTGTTAAGCTCTCTCAAGATGTGGTTGAAAGATAGCAATTCACAAGGGCACGTTTGTTCCCATCTGTCCAAAAGTAATGACTGGATTTTTTTTTTTCCACTTCAATAATTTTGTTTTCCTAGTCAATGGCCAATTTCAAGTCCCCAAACACTTGTACCTTGGCTATGTGTTTGAGGGATGCTACTGAAAGGAGATTTCTAAGAGCTATAAATTCAACATGGTTGTTGTAGTTGCGTCTTGGAGCTTATTTGATATGAAGGAAATATATGTGATATTAAATATTATTTGGTTCGATGCATTATTAATGGCAAAAGTGGTTATGCACTTTGTTTGAGTGTTTCTATGAGTGAGCCTTCTTTTTCCACCAAGTCATTAGAGTGATATTAATTTATATTGTCCTTAGGATATTCATTTGCAGAGCATATTTTTAGGCAAAGATATTTAGTTTTAGAGTTTGGGTAATGTTTTCTTTTCTAGTTTGCTATTATATGGTAAAAAATATATGTGATTTAAATAATACCCATTAGAGAGTGAATATCACTCCATGAATGAGTAAACACATATCTAGTGGTATTTCTATTTTTTTTAAATTTATCTATTTAATTATTTCGATATAATAGCTGAGTCAAGAACCATTGAGCTCCTAACTCCACATAATTATCATACTTGGAAACTTAAAATGCAATAATTACTCCAATAAAAAGGGATTTGGTAGATGGTAATTGAGTCTCAACCACAATTTACTGCATAAATCAAGAGATTTCCCTGTAGAAACAAATTAGATGAAGCCATGGGTTTGATTGCCCTACTTTTCTGATAGCTTATTGTTTTATATGGATGAATGTGAAAGTCCAAATGTCAGTTGGGACAAGTTAGCTTCCTTATTTGATAAAATTAATGAATTTAGAGCCATACAGTTGGATGCAGAACTATCATCACTTACGTGATAAGCATGTATCCATAGAAAACTACCTTACCAAATTTAGACCGCTAGTTCCACAATGGAAAGGATGCGGAAATATAAAAAAAATACGAAGAATGCAATTTCTTGGTTCTGTCTAAACTAAAAGTATTTTGCACCATCTTCCAAGTTTGGCGAGTCTTCCTCCAAGACAAGAACAAATAAGTCAAATGAAGCCTGGACATACTGAATCTAAAATTTGAAAGAAACTCGAAGCCTTGAATGAAGTCATGCAATAAAATAATATTTTAGCGACCACATATTCTTTAGCTGGTAAAGGGAATGCTTTATCTAGAGTTTCGTAACATTTCGTAGATTATAGTTGGAGAATTTATGCAACGTTGATATTTTAGGATTAGGCAATGTGAAGTTTGATGATGGGTTCATTAATGCTGTGTTCTTGTTCCTGAAATCTATACCAATTTACTTTCCATTTATAAAAATGTTATTTGGGTAATGGGAAAATGGTGGACTTTTCTCCTAATGATGTAGTCATTCGAGAGCTATAGAACCAAACACTATTGTTGTTGTTTCTGGAAGAGTTGATGATGGTTCCAAAATGTATAGGTTTGATTATTTTGAGATTTTTTTTTGATTCCTTTTTCATTTCTCATCTTTCTTTTTTTTTTTAAAATTTAACTAGGAATATTTGTATTAATTTAAAGTCACTATGCAAAGGACACAATGAATATAATCTATTATATCTAACAATGTTTTTCCAAGAGAAGGATTAGAGGTCCATAAGACTGCTATCTTATACCATTTACTTACAAATATGCTCACTTTGATAAGCGTGAGTATTTTTAAAAAAAGATCCATAGTTACACACGCCAAAAAGATCTTAACATAAAACAAAATTTATAATTCATCAAAGGGTTGTATTTGTCTGATTGGAAAGAGAATACTCCTTTGGATGGTTCAAATTATCTAGCTCCTTAGGTTCAGTTGTATCCATTGGGCCTCCTATCTTAGGTTTTCTACTTGCCTGCTTCTCCTTTGAGTAAAATCCTCTAATTGGCTTCTGAGATATTCCATCTCATCATCCAAGTACTGAAATCTCTCTTTCTATTTTTACAGTCTTTCCATGATCATGTCTATACTAGCTGACAACTGGTTAATCTTGGAACTGAGAAGTCCAATTTCTTGTTGAAGCTTGCCTAAAATCATTTCCCAATTTCTCGAAGGGCCAGAATTAGTCATATTATTGAGACCTTTCCATGAGATAAAGACTATATGAAAAAGACAGTTCGTTGAGGCAAGCTTAACCTAAAAGGCGAGCGGAAAGGGCCAATTAAACCACACTCTAATACCCTAAAATTCACACTCTAATAACTTGAAGCCAAACCTTTACCACATGACACACAATACAAATACACCACACTAATTTCCATAACAATAATAAACCTTAAGAGGCTAGAGCTTATTAAGCCAAGAGAAGGAGCCCAATTAACAACATAGAGGCCTGTTACTAGTTGAACAACTGACATAGAGGCCTCTGAGAAATTATCATTGATCCAAGATGATGACCATCCAAGGAGAAGAAATAATGAAAGGAAAAAAGAGATGAGAACATACTGCACCAACCTCTTCACAAAAACACCGAAATAGCTAAGAGAAACATAAGAGAAAGTAATGAGATGACAAACCTCCAACAAACTACCAAGCACATGCCCATGGATGGGGGAAATTCACCAAGCCCAATTTCACAAATAAAAATCCCCACTTACCAAGGGTTAGGAATACCTTGAACCTACCAAGCCTTTTGGTTATGCCATTCCTAACAGGAATAAATTATAGCACAAGAAAAACACCAAGGCGTTACGATGTTTGGCCAACATGCAATTTCTCCACACACAAAGCCACTATAATTCTTTATGCTAGACATTTATAGAGTCTCTCCACAACCAGGATGATGCAAAAACTGCCTTGTAAGAAATTATGGAGATATTCTCCTCCTTCAAGAAGCATAATCACTGATGATTTCCTTTTCTTAAGGTTAAGTACAACATTCATGTCTTGTTGATCTCAATTTTTATGCTTATGAGGCATTGCCATCATCATCATCCAACCTCCAACATATTTGATTAGACCAATGCACTTGATGAATTGATCCTCTGCGTTATTAGTCCTCACCTCACATAAATTCTCATCATAGCTATTCTGTGCTTTCCACAAATTCCCTAATTCGTCTTCATACCTTTCCCTATCCTTCTCATTATCGAGCATAATTTCATTAAATTCCCCTTGCCGTCGAGACATCAACAATATGGATTGTTTAATCCTACGACTACTATATTTAAAATGCAACCTACAAAAGACTCGTAGCACCTCACATCCTCCTTGAGGGAGTTCCACCTATCACTCCTTGAATGAGACATCAAAATGATGGCTAGGGAAGTGGGGCATAACCGCTTACCCCTCTCCACATCAGCTCGTACTTATTCAAATTCATGTCTATATTCGCCATGTGATCAAGTACCGAATTATTTATTTGTAGAATATGGAAACATTGTTTTTGAGTAATTTTATTGTAGAGACACATATTATATAGAATATGTTCCTCAATCTTGAATATGGGGGAAGAGACCCTGAATAAATATGATATAATATTGTTGTAGGATTCCCTAAATACAGTCGCTTGCTCGAGATTCATATTTTTTCAGTTGGATTAAACCTTGGCATAGTGCGTAAAATTCTACAAAATTATTTTTTGGAGTGCCTAGCCCCAAGCATAGTGATTTTCCTCTTTGTTCTCCAAATTATATATCACCACTCATGTTGATTATTTGAAAAAACTTTGGCATGCAAGATTTGGTCATCTTAACTACATATATTTGCAATATTTGAGCACACAAATTTTGTTGCTTGGTCTTCCAAAAGTTTCTTGTACCAATGGAGTTTGTCAAGATTATGTTCTTGGAAAACAACATCAAGATTTTTCCTAAAAGAAATACTTTCCATGGTATCAAACTTCTTGAGTTGGTACATGGTGATCTCATGTCATTTAAACTTTCTCATTTTTAGGGGCTTGTACTTTATTAAGTATAGAGTGAGGTCTTTGCTACTTTAAAGACCTTTAAGGCTTCTATCGAGAAGTACTCCTTTCTTTCTATCAAGAAATTATGCAAATATAATGGGGGGTGTACGTTGCTAAAAAAATCAAGTATTTTTGTATAGAATTTGGTATTTCACATTAGCACTCTGTCCCATACACCCATCAACAAATTGGTGTTGCTGAAATGAAGAACCAGACAGTAAAAGAAATGTCAAATTGTATGATTTTTGGGTCCTTCATTTTGAGGGCTAAGTTTTGACATGTTTTGATGTTGTCCACATTTTGACCAAAGGTGACCATTGGGAAGTCATAGAGAAGACAACTGGAGAAGGAGAAGGGACCTGCCAAACAATATCAGTTGTGGAGGATCGACCAGAGAAATCAGGGCTCACACAGTTGTAGCCGAGTTGGAAGTATCACTGGTAGCCGAGGAAGCAGATGCAACAGAGAAATAGAGGCAACTGAAAAGGGAAAAGAAATCATTCAAGGGAGAAGTAGTAGTCCAAGCGAGCAAAGTGTTTAAAAATTCCAAAGGGAAAATCCTAGAATAAGAGGCGAGAAGTGCACCGAAATGATGTTGCGGAGCTTATTGAGCTCACACTATTCTGTATTATCTTGTAATTCTAGTTTTTGTTATGTCAATGAGGCCTTCAAACCTGATGTATTGATGTAATGTTGCTAAAACCAATGGAAGAAGAAGTTGCAGGGTTATATGAATTATGTTCCATTTTTTTTTAATTTTTATGAATGCACATGCATAACATATTTTCCCTTTGAATTCTTGAGTTATTATGATTGTACCTGTGATGTTCTGGTTCTAGGTTTACTGAGTATTGAGAACTTCCATGTGGTTTCACCTGACGCTTGTTCGAGCTCCCTTAACCATGTAAGGTTGCGACGTACCTTGGGTGAGATGCCTTATTTGTCCTAAATAGGGTGAAAATGCCGGTGCTACGCTGGACTATGATGAAGATTTTGTTGGCCCTTGTGCCCAAACCCAGGGTCTCAACCTTTTCATCATTTTTCACCAACATATGGTTCCATTGCCAGGACCTAAAAATTTCCAAAGGGATCTGGAATATGGTGTTAAGAATCTTTAAGAAGGATCTATAAGATTGGTGGCATGAACAAGTAGAACGATTTGCTTCTCAACAAGCTCAACTCTGTCATCAAAGTGAAAAGCGAATGAAGGAAGAAATCATGTACGCGGAACCTGCAAGCGATCAATATGAGATCTTCTAGTGCAAGTTTCTAGAGGATCTCTACAAATGGTTGCGGAGATTTCAAATAAAAGAAAAGACCGGCGGCCAGATCCAATCTCCTCGTACCTAGACTCAAGTAGATCTTGTTTAACTAATCGGCTTGGCACAGATCTGACATGAGCCATCGGTTTCTAGGTGCAAACCATAATAGAGGGGTACATTATTGAGTTTGATATGGAGGCTCATCAACCCTTCGCTAAGGTTGAGGCTGTGTTCAAGTCAAGGTTTCAGGGAAGACTGCTAAAGAAAATCCCGTTCTGGGTTAAGGTTTTGATGGTAGAAGAGAACTTGTTGGGTTTTGTGAACCTGCCTATGGCATCTTAAAGATTTAGTACTGGGGGAAGAGCCTAAGGGGAGGGATGTTACCAGGCTGGGAGCTATGAAAATATTAGAGAAATGGATGTGGATGAATTTTGGAAGGCCAAAGATTTGAGGTCACAAAGGAGAGCACAAATAACTGAATAATGGCAGGATAGATCTTTGCAGGAGATCTATAGATGACAAAGAGAGCTACACTATTAAAGAAATGTGTTATGTAGTCCATAAGTATGTGAAGGCGAAATAAGTTAGTTGAAGTTACGAAGTGAGGGGGATGATGCTAGAGTGAAACATGCTCCAATAGGAGAGGCCAAGACTCCCATAGTGGTAGAGGGTCAGAGAAGTAGTAGAGACTCCACCCTGCCATCACAGATGGGAACGCAAGAAGGAATGGACTTCACAGGTCCCGAGGAAGCATAGATGATGACATGCACTTCACCATGAGAATATTATTTTCCTAGAATGATGTGTCTCTAGTGAGTAGTGATTCATTGCCCAACAAATCAGGGAGTACCTCCCCCAACCTTCCCCTAGAACTTTATCACAACCCTGATAATTTTTTGTCTAAGTTAGTTAAAGTTATACAAGTCCACAATGTACATGCTACCTATAAGGCTGTTCCCTCTAGTGGTAGAAATAATAGTTGCAGTTTGGATCCCCCATTGTTTTTCCATGATCTTGGGTCTAGGATAGATCTTAAAATCTATGATGCTACCAAACCAAGAATCACATCGATACTACTTTGCACAACGGAATATAAACAACAATAAATCTACCGGCGCACAAAATATAGACAAATTTTTACAAATTTTCAACCCAACTTCGTTATATTAATAAACATATAATACAATAGTCTAGGGCTCCTGTACCAGGGATAATGGCCCTCATACATCCAATGATACATATAAAAATGGGGCTTGGTGTAAGTGCATCGACAACCAATCTTCCCTCAACAAGATACTTTGATAGTCTAGCTGATGATTAGCTCCTCACAACTACCTTGGTCATACCTTGTACTTGCCCGGTCCTTCGACAACCAATCTGCAACTTCTACCTCTATCAACGATCCAAGTCCATATGACCATTGAACCTTGGCTATCAATCTTCTCACTAATTATGCCTTAGTCGATCAAGGGCACATCACATCGAGACTCTTTTCAAGTTGTTCACATCTCCAATTGTGAACGACTCTCAATCTGCCCACTACTGCTCCTTAGCTACTCAGGGACTTCAACCCACTGTGGTCTTCCTGCACTACTCTAATGAAGACCAACATATGACATGGAGGGCTACCACCTATAATTGCAAGATTTCCATCTCCCACAATGAACATGGGCCAGGAGGATTTCCCATCATTTGTTGTAGAAGTCCTTCTCCCCACACAAGTCTAGGGATGCTCAAATAATACTCTGGCTCATAAAAACTTGAAATCAAAAACTGCCACTCTAGCAACCATCTAAGTCCATCAAGATGGTGCACACAAGGCTCCAACTTGGGCACTATCATGCTGTCCTCCAACAGACTATAAATACCTAATCACTATCCACACTTGGTTCACTCTCACGCTACCCTCCAACATTCCACGAGTGACCAAGTTTTCTATAACATATGCTCCTAGTTAGGGCATCCAACACCTAGGAAAGCCCTCCACATGGATGCTAACATACTTCTCCAATGAGTCCTCTTCTAGAACATCCGTCCACCTAGCATCCAACCATCACCAAGAGAACATCTGCAACTCCCTGCTGCTGCTCTCTTGCCTAGGGTTTTGTGCATGTACCAGATTGGTTAGGGCACACCAACAACCCTACACCAGTGCCCTAAAATTCTCTAATCAGGTTGTTTCCTTTAGCTATTGGTTGTAAGGTATCAAAGGTGTAGTTGTGGGCCTTGTGCACCTCCACAAGGCCTCCTACAACACACAACTCAGACCACAACTAATCTGCCCACTCCAACTCTACAAACAAGCCCGAAACACTAAGAGAATACCCTTGTTTTCCTTCGTTTCCCTTAGAGGAGATTGTGACCTAGTTAGGAGGGTCTTTCTAGGCCATTCAACCCTCTAAAATCCAACTCCCAACTACTGTTGTAGAATCCCCTTACTGCAGCCTTGAAAACAAAGATATCCACACTCAAAACATGCGTAGAAACATACCCAACTTACTTTTGTTTGCTACGGCCTGATCTGGCTTAAGGAAACATACCCACGCTACCCACAAACTACCCTTATGTCACCCTCATGGCTTCTTCAGGGCTATGGCCTTCTCCATAGAGAAATCTTCACCAAAACACAAAGAATAACCTCTCCAAAACTCGACTACCTGTCTCCTTATCCTTGCTTTAGATACGTACTTCAAACACAAAGGTAATCATGACCTTGAATGCACTTGGGATATATTAGAAAGGCCTCTCATGTGACCTTAATTTATAGTTTTCTCAAGGGCTCCAATGCATGCCCTTGGTGGGATTATACAACTGCCATTAGGCCTCTAACAACTAGGTTGACTTGACTCCTTACTAGACAAGCTCACACCTCTTCTTCAAAAATTCATAACTCAACAATGAAAACTTGAAATTGGATCATTTTCATTGCGTCGGATTCGTCTCGATGAATACTATCATCCTCATCCATCACATCTCGAAATATCATCATGGTTTTGGCCCAAATATTGATGGGTGAAAAACCCAAGGCTTGGGTTTCAATCTCACAAGGCCACTTGTGGAGCTCCCTCCTCCAAACCCTTGATCCTCAAGGCTTGGAGTACCTCCTAAGCTACAAAAATAAAAACTTCCTCTTAGCGAGGGAGGTACTTCCAAGACTAGGAGGTAACCATCATCTCGCGAAACTATCCCATATAACATCCTTCGCTGCATCATACTCTGTAGAATGAATCTGACAATATCAGTAGTGCCTCTGCCTCATAATATATGAACTTGAAGATCCAAAACCTCCACAGGGTTGCTCCCTTCAAGGCTAGACTCCCTTTGATCCTACATGATAGCCACTGGCTCAGTCCACCAAGCACTCATATGCCTGGATCAAATACCACTCATGCAAATCCCTCCAATCTCGGATATGCAACATCACGATCCAATGAAGACTCTAGCCTACCAACCTATAGTCCATCACATGAAGCCATCTCGATCAACTTGATCTTGTCCCAGGCAAAGAAACCATCGAGTTATCCCAACCATCCATGGCAAGTCAAAGGAAGTCCACGATCAACAACCTCCCCTACAACAAACTATTGTTCACCAAGCTTACCATCAATCCACTAGAACTCCCAGCTAATCTCGTTGCCAAGCGAGTCAAGACAACATCTCCATGTCTTCAGTTGAACCCTCTGCTCTATGATCTAGACACCCGCAACTCCCTTTGATTTGCTTTGATGTGCACACTCTAATTCACTATCCCTCATAGTAGCTCATATACGCTTTGATACCATGTTGTTTTTCCATGATCTTGGGTTTAGGATAAAGTCTTCAAATATATGACACTACCAAACCAAGAATCACAACGATACTAATTTGCACAGTGGAATATAAAAAATAGTAAATCTACTAGTGCAAAAAAAATAGATAACTTTTACCAATTTTCAACCCAACTTCATTATATTAATCAACATATAATACAACAATCTAGGGCTCCTGTACCAGGGATAATGTCACTAATACAAGATACCAAATAGGGGCTTGGTGTTATTCCATCGACAACCAATCTGCCCTCAATAAGATACAATGACCATCTAGTTGATGTAGAGCTCCTCACAGCTACCTTGGTTGTACCCTGTACCTGCATGATCCTTCTACTCCCGATCTATAGCTTCTACCTATATCAACGATCCAAGTCCATTTGGCCAATGAACCTCTGTTGTCAATATACTCACTAGTTGTGCCTTACCCATCAAGGGCACAACACATCAAGACTCCTGTCAAGTTGTTTGCAACTCCACTTGTGAAAAACTCTTGATCTGCCCATTGCTGCTCATCAGCTACTTAGGGAATTCAACCCACTATGGTCTTCCTGTGCCGCTCCAATTAAGACCAACATAGGGCATGAAGGGCTACCACCTATCACTGTAAGATGTCCATCTCCCACAATGAACACAGGCTAGGAGGAATGCCCATCATCTGCTGTAGAAGTCCTTCTCCACACACAAGTCTAGGGCTGCTCAACTGCTCCTCTAGATCATCAAACATTGATCTCAACAACTGCCACTCAATCAACCATATAATTCCATGAAGATGGTGCACACTGGTGTCCAATTTGGGCATTATCATGTTGTCCTCCAGTAGACCATAAATGCCCAATCACTATCCATACTTGGTTCACTCTCACGCTGACTTCCAACAGTCCACGAGTGATCAAGTATGATGTAGCATATGCTCCTAGTTAGAGTATCCAACACCTAGGAAACCCCTCCACATGGATTCTAACATAGTTCTCCAATCAATCCTCTTCTAGGATCCCATCCACTTAGCATCCAACCATCACCAAGAGACCATCTGCAACTCCCTGCTGCTGCTCTCTTGCCTAGGGTTCTATGCATGTACTAGATGGTTAGGGCAAACCAACTCAGGCCATTTCCTTCAGATGTTGGTTGCAAGCTATCCAAGGTGTGTTTGTGGAACTTGGGCACCTCCACAAGGCCTCCTACAACACACAACTCAGACCACAACTAATATTCCCACTCCAACTCTACAAACAAGCTCAATACACTAGGAGAATGCCCACGTTTTCCTCCACTTCCCTTAGAGGAGACTACAATTGGATAAGAGGGTCTTTCTAAGCCTTTCGGTCCTCTAAAATCCACCTCCCAACTGCTAATGTAGCAGCCCCTTACTATGGCCCTGAAAACATAGATATGCACGCTCAAAACATGCTAAGGAACATACCGAGCTTACCTCTGATTGTTGCGACTTGATATGGAGTAAGGAAACATACCCACGCTGCCCAAAAACTACCCTTATGTCACCCTCCTGGTTGCTTCATGGCTCCACAGAGAAATATGCACCAAAACGCAAAGCATAACCTCTCTAAAAACTCGGCTTCATGTCTCCCTATCCTTGCTTCAGATCCACACTTCAAACACAGAGGTAATCTTGACCTTGAATGCACTTGGGATATGTTAGATGACCTTAATTTATAGTTTTCTCAAGGGATCCAACTCATGCCCTTGGTGGACTTATACAACTGGCATTAGGCCTCTAACATCTAGGTCGACTTGACTCCTTCATAGAGAATCCCACACCTTCTCTACAAAAATTCATAACTCAACAACAACAACTCAGAATTGGATGATTTTCATTGCGTCAGATTCTTCTCGATGAGTACTATCATCCTCATCCATCACATATTGAAATATCGTCATGGTTTTAGCCCAAACATCGACGGGTGAAAAACCCCTAGCTTGGGTTTTAAGCCGAAAAGGCCACTTGTGGATCTCCTTCCTCCAAACCATCGATCCTCAAGGCTTGAAGTACCTCCCAAGCTACAAAAATCAACATCCCCAAGGATCGTCATAACCAGGTTCCCAAGGATTTGTACTCATTCCATCAGTTCAATTCTGTATGGTTGGGAATATGGCAAGATCCTTTACTAGATATCTTGAATTCTTTGGGAAAGGGAATGAAGACATAGAACAATATTGGTATCTGTGCGGGGCCATTTGGAGAGCCCGCAAGACTCCAGATGCCATGAAGCTTATTGATTTCTAGACCACTCTTCAAGACACACTAAGATGGTTCATTAAGAGGTTCGCACTACAAAAAAATCCAATGATAGATGAGGTTTGATGAGAGTTTGTCCAAGAGTTTAAGCTTCCTAAGAATAGCTAGCAAGGGATATTAGAATTGTGGGGAATTAAGTAGAGGGAGGGTGAAATTTCTTTGGAGATGATGCATAGATTTAAAGATTCCATCGACAAGCTAAGCTACCCTATTAACCCCAGTCATCAACATGATTGGTTTATCAAAGCACTATTTCCAGTCATTCGCACACCATTGACTCAACACAAGATTGATACTTTGCAGGATGCCCTAGAACATGTGACACAAATAAATTTCATTTTTACCATCTACAATGTTGTAGAGCTCTGAAGCATTGGTGCCATTCTTTCCTTACGCAAGCACCCTATCGTTAGTGCTTCTCTTGTTCACCATTCTTCCGTACCATGTTCAATGCATGGCTTTCCAATTTTCTCAAATGGTGGTAAAATTTGTTTTTTCTCAATTACGTGTAATCTATGCCTCCTAGACGACCAAATGTCCAGGTAATGTTTATGTTTCTCTCTAATTTAAATTTCTAATGGATTAGAATTGCAAAATACGTAAAAAAATCCACTATTTTTGATTTCTTTTTCCTGCGTGGTACGTTCGACAGGTTCAACTCGCACCGACAGTGGTGCACCTTGTAAATTTTATAGGGTGCACCGCAATTCAGTGTGTGAACCTAACACACTGCAATTTTTGTGGTGCATTTTGTAAATTACAACACATCGGAAAAATATATAAATTGTACATCAATGCGTACATTTTTAGGTTATGCCTGGTGCATTTATATTTACGAAATGTACCACACACATAATATTAAAAAAATATAGCTCGGTCTATTTGATAACTTGAACGTTTCGAACTGGTGCAGAAATCTTATACGTACGCATCAGTGTGTAAGGTTGTCTAGACACACCACGTTGAAAATGAACATAGTTACCGATCAAAAGCGAAAATTACGGATTACCCATTTTTTTGAGATAGCAAAAAAATCGCCCGATTTTGGAAAGTGGTTATTCATAATACACCTTTTTTTTGGAGCATATTTTTGACAATTTTAATTTTCTTATATAACAATTTTGAAAAAAAATATTAGTGGTTTTGATGCTAATTTTGAAAAGTGTTGATACAACATCAACCCATCTTTTTTAGAGCGCGTATTTTTAACACTTTATTTTTTTTATGTATCCAGTATGAACATTTGTTTTAAAATCTTAGTGATTTTCATGCTCATTTTGAAAAGAGCTGATGCAATATCAATCCTTTTTGTTTAGAGGGCTTATTTTTTACACTTTAAAATTTCCAATGTATTAAGTGTGATGAACTTTTTTAAATATTGGTGATTTTCATATTGGTAATAAAACTTAAAAAA
>APFE031154712.1:82193-116029 GCA_000404065.3 Pinus taeda
AATCACCAATATTTAGAAAAAATATCCACACTTAATAGATTAGAAATTTTTGTTTTCTTTTGTATTTTTCATTATTATTATCAGTTGTTATTATCATTATTATTATTATTATTATTATTTGCAGTGTTCGTGTCGATGCTCGATTATCAACCCGATCCCATTATGTGCAATTTGATAGTTGATTTTAAAATTTTTGTTATAATGAATCGAGTTTGTCCCCACAATGTGTCAATTTCATGGTTGGACTTTAAGTTTTCATTACAATGGGTCGAGTTTACTTACACTGAGTGTCAATTTGATGGTTGATTTTTAAGTTTTTGTTGCAATGTATCAAATTGTCTTAGGCTAAGATTTTAAAATCATTATACATTTAGCATTTAAAAAATAAATTACTCTTGGTATAATAACTCTTTCATTCAAGTGTTCATTTTTAATGTTTTTTTAGTCATAAATTTTTTTCCATAATGTCATGCTTGAAGTATTTTGAAAATTTAAAGTTTTTTTGTAGTCATAGTCTTTGGTTTTAATTCGATGGTTGAAAAATTGTTAAGATTTTAACGTTTTTCTAAGTCATGATATTTTATTTTTAACGGTATTGTTGAAAACAATTATAAGTATTTTTTTTCTTTAGCACCATGATTGAAAATTGTTGGAATTTTAAGTTTTTCATAGACGTAATATTTTATATTTAATGTCATGCCTAAAAATCGTTGGAATTTTAAGGCTTTTCAAAGATGTGGTATTTTATCTTTAATGTCACGCTTGAAAGTCATTGGAAATTTAAATTTTTTCTGAATCATGATATTTTATCTTTAACATCATTATTAAAAAATGTTAAAAATTTATTTTGAAAAAAAAAGAAAAAAAAGAAAAAAGAAAAAGAAAACAGGATATTCCAACATCAACGCTTTTCGTTTTCAGTGCCTTTTGCACAAAAAAATTGGTATTTACTACTATTTTGATAAAATGTTGAAAATTTACCCTGAAAAAAAGACGTTATTCCAGCATCAACACTTTTCATTTTCAGGGTGTCCTTTGCAAAAAAAATTTGGTTTTTACTACAATTTAAAAAAATGTTATTCCAGCATCAACACTTTTCGTTTTCAACCTGTTTTTCATGTTTTTTTGGTGTTTTTCGCTAGAGTTCTCGTTTTGATGTAACAATTCTCGTTTGATCAATAACTTTTTTAATGTATGTATGCAAACCAAAAGTGATGTATCATACATATGTACACACTATTTTCGGTGTTGTTGTGTTTGGTAGCACACTAGAGCCAATAAATTACTGTTTTTTGGGCGCACTTGGGATTTGTTTTTTTCCTTTTTAATTGGAAGTTATGTTTCCATATTTATAAAAACATTTTTCATTTAATAATTTTTTTTAATGTTTTATGTATGAGGTTGATGTATTTTATATGTCAATAATGTAGCAGAGACGTCAACAGAGGGAGTAATAGTAGGAGCATGAGAAAATGGTGAACCAATACAATTTTGACTGACTGTGGGAGGCTTGAGAGAAGGAGAGGGATTTACACCCGTGACCTATTAGCGCAGGGACCTGAGTGCTCTTGAGGAATGTAGGCCTCCTTAAGTACTATGAGGAGGCTACATCCCTAAAGGTGCACTCTATATTATTGGCACATCTGATCTCCCGGTGGAGTGTTTAAGAATAGTATTTCTGTGTTGGTCCTGAGATGTGGTATAGGCCTTTTGAGGAGAACATTTATTTTATCACTGGCATATCCAAGAGGGGAGGATTTTCCCAAGTTCCCTAATTCTCCCCATGGGGTTGTAGTAGAGAGTCAACTTGTCTACTCTTAGAGATATGTTGGGGGTCAAGTAGTCTGTCCAACAAATTTTCAAGTGTATGGTGGACAACTACAAATTTCTTCTTTTGCTACATAGGAGGTTAGGTGCCTCTCATTATTAGTGACCACCATTGCACACTATACTAGTAATGGGAAACACATTAGTTTCCCTCTTTTGTATTATGTCGATTGTTTGATGCAAACGCCATGATGTATTTGATGGTCTGCCATTTTTTTGAGGTAGTTTTGTAGGGCTTTAGATAAATGTCATGCGATGATACATGAGTGGATGAACTTCCCTTTTACTTCAGAGATTTTTTGTTTATTTTTTTAAAGGTTTTTAGAGACGAGGCATACATTTGAATGTCACCCTCCTAGGCTGATGACTAAGGTGTGGATGTGCATGTGGGGTCAGATGATGCCTAAGCGGGGCTTGTCGAAGTATCCGATCAAGATTTCCGTCCAGGCACTGTCGCTATTTGCCAATGAGGATGACCACGTGTTTATCTTAGTGTCGTGTTTGTACGCGGGGATGGATTGGAGACAGTGTCCCAACATCCTCTTCACAATGGATGAGCCTATAGATGATATAGGTAATATTAGTGTTTTCTTTAAATTAATATAGCTTCATTTTATTTTCTTAATTAGAATAAATTTATTCTAACACATTTTTTAACTTGTTTTATTAATTTGTTTAATGAAATTGTCTAATTATTGTTGTGTACTATATATTTTGTAGACATCGATAAAGTCGTTGGGGACATGCCTCCTCCCCCATTAGAGGGATAAGATGTAGAGATGGGCGAGGCCCAAGAGGATGAGGCACATGATCCCTAGAATCATAGGGGTAATGTGGGCATCTGGTCCCATAGGGTTAGTCTTAGATTTAGGATGGAATACTATGATCAGTTGTCTAGAATTTTGGTGGAGGGAGTTCACCCTATGAGGGCTCGAGACATTAGGGTAGATCCTAGGCTCCTAAATCTCTTCAGGGACTATCTGAGCAATATGATGACTCTTATCCACCATATCATTGGAGCTATCAAGATACTGGCAGTGAGGAGGGATGCAGGAGATACATCACATGAGTCTTCATGAAGTTGCATGTTGTTATATCATGATGATAAGGGTGGTGATCATGTTTATGGTATTGTACCCCATCGAGTCATGGTCAAGGTGTCGGTGATCCTTCTAGTAGTAATCCACCTTGTCATCGTTTGCCTCATGATGATGACACAGGGCGACATTGCCTCATTTTTCTCTCTTGAGAGAAGACCAACTAGTACCTTCTCCTCCACCTGATAGTTCGATTGTTTAACTAGTAATTGACCAGGCTATATACTAGGCTGCCACGAACCAAACTACAGACCAAGCTATGACTGCTAGGTCTATTGTCTCAAATATTCGATCGCATTTATTTGACTTTATGCAATTGTTTAACTTGTTTATATATATATACACACACAATGATTTTTTTCTTTTTCATGTTTATTTACTTAATTTATATGTTGGTGTTGATGTGCATATTGTTAGGTCATGTTAGATATGTTCATTTAATGTTCTTGCAGATAGATGTGTATGTGATAGAATTATTTAACATGAGATGTATAATGAATTGAGGATGTGTGTGGTGACGATGCTAGATTACAATTCTTGTGTTTTGTTAGATGTGATCATGATTAGGATGCCTTGTTAGATTATTAGATGTGTGTGCTAGCTAATGATGTTTATATGTACTAGAGGTGTATATAATTAATCATGGTAGTGAATTTAAATGTGTATCTTAGATGATATTTATGTTTTCTAGATGGTTACCATCATGATGTTTATTTTTATGAAATCATATTTATTACAAATTATGTATTGGTGAACTTATATCAAAATTTAATATATAAAATTACATGCAAAACAACTTACTTTAAAAAAATGCAAATTTTTATTTTTATTTTATTTTTATTTTTTTATTACAAAGTTTTGTATGGTTGAACTATAATTATAAAATTACCACAAATATTTTTTCTATTGCTTTATATAGTTCATTTCATAAAAAACTTCCACAGAAGCCTAAAATCTAACACAATTTTTCATTGTTAAACTCCTCGTAGATTTATTACTACATGATTTATATTGATTTTGATAAACAAGAAGAAAAAAAACGTGAATTGATTAATAAACCAATAAGTATCTAAATCTAGAATAAATCTTCAACGTTGTTTCTAAATTCACTATTTTCTCATTTTGGTTATATTCTTCTCATTTTCCTATTTGAGAAAGATTGTGACCTTGAATCCTTATTATCATAGATATTGCACACCATGTTTTAAACTGCATTTATATTTATGGAGATATGTTTCATAGTGAAAATAAGGGAGGTTATTTTACTATATTGAAAAACTTTGATGATGGATGTTGTAGTAGGTATTTTAGCACACATATATAACACAAATATGATTTTACTTCTCCATTTTGTATCACTTGATGATTTATTTTAGATTGATGCTCACAATGCCATTTCAGAAAGGATATAATATGAGTATATTTAGTTTGATACCTAAATATAATATAGTTATAAATTGATAACTCATGTTTAGAATTATAATCTTTTGATCCACATACTTATCACGAGATAGTCACTAAATTTCATGTTTTCACATTTCTCCTGGCTAATATTACATCAAGTTCACAATGATAAAGTCATGTCTACTTTAAATAATTTACTTATAAATACATAAAAATAGATATTTATTTTACATAATATAAATAGGAAAGAAAAATGCATCACCAAGTGTATTAGAAAGTCAAACAAATGCCTTTTAATCACCATCACATTATTTATCATTTAATTCTTAACCATAAAATATTTATTAATTAAACTTTTATTTATAATTACCATTGAAAAGAAAAGTCAAAACTGTTCCATTATCCATGAAGAAAAAAATAAAACCTCTCATGCATCTTTGTAAGCCCATTTGTTTCTCTTATGGTCCATACAAATATGTAATCATCATTTTATACATGCACAAGATCTCTTTTTAGTTTTATACATAATGTTGCAAGAACTGCAATTTAAATATAGTAAACATGACTTTACCTCTCATGTCATGAATCTAATCTTACATATTGATATACAATTTTTTCATTGTTAAACTCCTCATAGAGTTATCACTACACAATTTATATTGATTTTGAAATAAACAAGAAGAAAAACATGTGAACTAATTAATAAACCAACAAGTATCTAAATCTATAATAAATCTTCAATGTTGTTTCCAAATTCACTATTTTCTCATTTTGGTTATATTCTTCTCATTTTCCTATTTTAGAAGGATTGTGACCTTGAATCCTTATTATCATAGATATTGTACACAATTGAAAATACTTCGTTTTAAGTGTAAAAATGTTTCCAATGCAAAAGAACATGTAAAAGAATTTGTGAATCTTACCAATTATATAAAATGCCAACAAAACGAATACAAAAACAATATAATTAGCGAATAAAGAAAAAAAATATAATTAGTGAAATAAAGGAAACAAAAACATACACCAATAGTATAAATGATGAAATAACACAAGTACATATCACTCTTCATAGTCATCACCTTGATTATCTTCCTCTCTTGGCATGATAACACTGTTGTTCTCAAAAATATGTTTTTATCTAGGGTCATGTATTAATATGAACCACTAATCCATATCCAATACATCTGGGTAAAAAAACACTTGGCTGCAATGTTTTGGGAAAACATAAGTCTCCCTAGCTTCATGCCACATCTTTCTAGAGTTGATAGATATCAACCCACTATCATGATCTTCCTTTACATTATTATTATCAAATGTGTCCCACAACTTGCACCTAAAAATAACACATTGGAACGAAGACAAGTCCATTTTAATTATCTCTTGTATCTTTTCGACGTAACCTAACATCCCCTGTATTAGGTTTTGATCGTTGTGGCTAGAATGGTCAAACATGACTTCCACTCCACAATCTTGTGTCATGCATCCATAATCGACATATCCATGCGAAAATGATGTCCATATGCCCACATAGATGGGAACAAATGCACCTATAAAAAAGTGAAAAAATCACACTCTCATGTAATAACCCGAACATAATTAAAAATATAAAATATAGATGTTACAATTCAAAGGTGCAGTATGAAGTTAAAATGCACAAAAATAGATTATTATCGAGTTGTTGCACCCAATCACTATGTTTAACACATCCTCTTCAAAATTCAGGTAACAAACAGATGCACCATATTCCTCTCTGACTTGAGAAACAACCCAACTATTAGGGCATGTCATTGGAATATTTTCTTTTAAATGACTAGGATAAGGCACACTTCTACCATTCAACCATTTGAATTCTTCCTGTAAATTTCCCATTTCATCCTCTTCCGCGCATACAATGTGACCCACAATTGTGTTGCTTCCATATTGTAAAGAATGAATTTATTGATGGCTTCAATAAATTCACTGATGAAATAAAACAAACATATGTAGTACGATGAGATCAAAATATGCATTAATATGAAGTTCAGTTTGAATAGTTACTATGTACAAATTTGACAAATGATAATCCACTTACTCTTTATTATGCACCTCTTTCCATCGTTTGGACAAGATCCCCTTGTATTTTGTCTTCATCCTTTTCGTCGTCCTAAATAACCACACCTAGTGTGTTATCGACCTGCTTGATGTACTCGCTAGAATAATAGAAATACTCACATGATATATACACCTTTGCTATAGACCCCTCAGGTTTTTCCCTTTGTCGAATAAAACCTTTCAATTTCTTCATGCACCTCTCTAATAAGAACATCCAATGAAGAGAAACCACCCCAACTAATTCAGACTCATCTACTAGGTGAATTAGAAGATGAAACTCGTCGGTAGTTCCCTCTCAAACATATAAACAATATCATCTATCTCTTGAAAACACTGTGGAATTATATCCATATGAATTTCCTTTGATGTGATCCAACGTACAAATGAAAATAATTTAGATATGGCACATCATAGATCTTGGGGGAAGTCATGGTTCACAAACCCATGCATGACCAAAGGATAATGGAATTGCATAGTAAATACTACATTATACAAAAATTAGTTATAAAATATCCCATTACATAAAAATAAAAATAAAAAATAAAATCATGGGTTTGACATACGTACTCTTAGATGGTTCAAATAATCATGCAATTTAAACCTCGACAAATGGTCTTCCATAGTGAAGAAGTGCCGTAGTGAAGACCCATATAAAGAAGGCACCCTCACACTCATTATAACTTCTTTTGCCAAAGAAATATCATATTTCTTTAAAACCCATGAGACATCACCTTCTTTGAAAGAACAAAAGGGACCAATCTCTCCTCTAATTTCTTGTCTTGGCCAATGTTTCTTTTTAGTTTTTGAAGAAATAAAATCTCTCCTAATAACCAATGTCTCATTTTATTTTGATGATATGTGCCTCCATAAATAATGTGAAACATTTTTAAATATATGTATGAGATCTAGTAAGTGGGAAATTATGAGAGTCTCCCAATATGGGAGCTCTTAAAAGACATATTTCCTTTTCATCCCAATGGGAAATTTCTCAACATAGGCATTGAAGAATTCTAGACCATCAAACATAGGCTCCCCATTTGAATCAAACATTTATGAAAACTCCTTCTCCTTCTCTCTCTCATATTCTCTAAGCCATTCAGATGGTGTCATTATTGCAGGCTTTTGGGTTCTCTTTGGTTTACCATTGACAATGGAAGTTTCTCTTCTGTAAGGGTGTTACTTTTGGAGGAATAACCTGGAGCAGTCATACAATGGCTTTCATAGGTGATCAAACCACCTAGCCTTAAGATAAGTTACACACCATTTACATACATGATACTCTTTTGTTACAAGACTTGCAAAATTATTGTATACAGGGCACGTCAACAACCATGAAGATCAAGACAATTGCAGTGAATTAAATTAATATGTGAAACAATATTGTTACATATATATACAAATCAATAAAAATGTAATTACCAGGGAAAACTACTAAGCCTAGATAATCATGTATGGTGTAAGAACATATTCCATACAACATAAAACTCCTCTATGTTGTGATGGGTCTTGATACATTGTACACATGTATCCCTTCCCATAATTCCTTCAATTCATCTACCAATGGTTGTAAGTAGAAATCCATATTCTTCACTTGTCTTCTACTAGGGACTATGAGAGCCAACATAAGATGTTCATTCTTCATGGAAAACCATGGGGTGATATTGTTATTGTTCAGAACTACAAGCCAAATAGAATAGTTGATGTTTTGGAGGGAATATGGGTTGACACCATCCATGGCTATGTTGAGTCATAGACTTCGTACTTAATTCTTGAATTTTCCATTCCATGTATCCTCTATATGCTTCATGGCTATTGAATTTCTTGGGATTCACATAACTCCCAACTCACTTTTGTGTGAGGCATGCCATCCCTGCAACATAGCTAATCCTTTGAAACTAAAGAGCCTATGAATCATTGGGATTATATGCACGTGCATCAATATATTATGAGGAGGACCATGTGATTTATGCATCTATTATTATTATTTATGGTACCTTTCATGCCCACATTTCAGACATATCTATTTTTTCTCATATTCTCCTCTATATAGAATACAATCATTTAGACATGCATGATATGATATGTACTCAACACCCAAAAATTCCAACAACTTCTTTGCCTCTTTGCAACTACCCGACAAGACATTATCACTCAGAAGAATCTTATATTTGAATAACCTGCTGTTGGTGGGGAATATAATTGTACAATTTCAATGTTTAACATTTATAAAGTATACAATTTTTAATTTTGATTGTGTGACAAGATTTCTCAATTTATAAGGGACTTGATTGATCATACAAGTGAATTACCTCAATATTTCCGAGAAACATACATTCAACATGCCAAAATTTGCTTTCAAGTTGTATAACAACATCATTTTCCCTAGTTGAGTAGACTTTGACTTGCCACAAGGTCCAAAGAGAGGGGTGGTGGAAACATATTTAAATCTTTCAAATAATATATTAGTGATATGAGCATCATCCCCTAGATCATCATTCTCAAATGCATCTAACAACATTTCCTCCATGGTAGTCATATCCCATAAGTAATGATCCATACTAACCTCTATTTTATTGCCTCCATTGCCAACTTGTGATGAAGAACTACTATTGCTGTAGTCATATCTAATTGGTGAATCTAGACATAGTGGGAATTGAATAGGTGGTTGATTCAACCATTATTTGTATGCTTCCTCTCCCAGTCTTACTCTTAATGCAACCTTTTCTTGATTTCATGTTGTAATGGGGTGCACCAGAAGATGGTAAGTGGGTCACTCATTATCACTAGAATCCTAATTTTAAAAAATATTGAACATTAGTACATCAATGATATTAGTAAGAACTTCAATGGAATTGGTTTGTTGAAATTAGATTATACCAAACAATTATTACCATCGTTGATCCAGGACTGCAGATGGAAGATGCTATATTCCAATTGGAAGGGTGAAGTGGCTGTCCATTTTCATCTACCAACATGTTTGTGATATGCTGCTCCTGATAAGAGCTTCATACGTTTTTGAAATGAAGGAATATTTTCTGCATATGAACTCGATTATGAACCAAGATCTTGCAAATTTGGATACATTTTTATTCAAATTGACATGGATTAAAAATAAATAAATTCAATTAGATAGTCAAAATATAAATAAAATTTGAACTTACTGGAGATGGAAAGGGACAACTCCACGAAAGACTTTGATCAACAATATGGAATGAGCTAGAATCTAAAGAAATAACCATTTGATATTATGATATTTTCTCCATGCATTTGAGCAAAATAAAAAATAAAAATTTGTGTATATATATAAAATTAATTTCGAGAACCATATAACCAAAATTTAAATTTCAATATAGTTTTCAAACCATTTTTCAAGAATAGGGCGACTTTAAATGGAAAATGTATATTATGAATCACTATAGTTCATGCGGATGCATCCTAAAGGATAATTTGAGATGAATATGCCATTTTATGTGAAAATAAAAATTCAGATAACTTTTAAATCTTACTAGTGCTCTTATTAGGACGAGTCACACTAATGCATTTAAATCATAACCAGACTAGGGAATTTAAATAATACCCACACCAGTTTCCGACATTTCAAAAATAAAAAATATTTTATCATATCGATGCTCTTGTAAAAAATAACACTGATGCGTTTAAATAAAAACAACACCAGTCCACCCCTGTTTCTAGGATTTTGAAAAAAAATGAATTCTACCATGTCGGTGCTCTTATAATAATTACAACACCAACGCTTTTAAAAACAAACCACACCATTGTGTTGTAAAATATTAACCGCACTGTTTCAGGATTTCAAAGATATATATATAATTATATATATACTATATATATATTAATATATATTATATATATAATATATATATATTTAATCATGTTGTGCATTGATAGAATTTGGCTTCTCGATAGCACTTTAACTTATAACACATCAATTCTCTTTACTATTGAACACATGATGTTTGGATTAAGTGAAAAGTGCAAGTTTTTTGTTTTTTTGTTTTTGTTTTTTTTTGTTTTTCTTTTTTAATTGAAAAATGAGGAACAATTAATTTTTTGAAATCTAATTTCATAAAGTCTTTTAAATAGTAGTTATTCACTATTTCATTATTTTTCCCAAAATTTTAAGGGAGTGATTTGCAAGAGAGACATACCCGGAGCACTGTGTAACAACACAATATTTTGGAGTAGCAACACTATTGAGAAGATCAGAAGCTGAAAGATATGGTGATTCACTCAAAACCCTGCATAGTAAAAATAAATAAATTTTATTGTTGATTTTACTAATAATTATTTTACAATTTCTGTTAGGGTTTAATTAAAAGAGAGATAATTTGCAAGAAAGATATATTGGAAGAAACTATGGAGCAATAAAATATTTTGAAACTTTAGAAAGATCAAAATTTGAAAAGATATGGTGATTCATTCAAATCGCTACATAACAAAATTTTTAAATTTTACTGTTATTTTTTTTTTTACAGTTTCTATTAGATTTATTCAAAATTCAGAAAAAATTAAAAATCTTGCATAAAAAAATTTACTATTAATTTTATTAGTAAATTTTTTTACGATTTCTGTTACTATTTAGATTTAATTAAAATTCAGAAAAAAAAACCCTTATTTCTTCTTGCTTATGTGACTACAAAATTTCACCTTAGTGTTTAACACCCTCTACCACTTCACAATTAGGGATTTTCATTTTATGAATTTTAGATTTAATGGGTTTGTTTACTTACTATATATAGATAATATGACATGTAAAGTAGGGGGATCACTTATTGAATTAGATCCAAACCCTGTCGTCCCTGTTCGTTTAAAAAAAATAATGACGTATGTTTCGCTGTGTGCTCTGTGTAATATAGTGCACTGATGCTGGTGGTGCTTCTATCGTTACATATCACACCAAATCCTATTGGCCCTATCTGGTCTATTTATTGGTGCTTCCAGTGTAATATAACACACCAACGCACCTCTGCCAAATAACACTGTTAAGTCGTTGCAGTGATTTTATTGTTACAAATCACACCGCCATAATTTAAAATTATTTAAAAAAATTAATTTTCACTATCAGTGTTGAACACTTAAATGCCTGATGCGTTTAGTAGATTAAACATAATGGGGGCGTTTATTCAAATAAATGCACCGGTTAATATATATTTTTTTGGATGAAATTATTTGATTATGTATAAAATATATTTAATGGCTTCTATAATGAATGGTACAGGTTTTTGTTGATAAAAAATGTTCGAGAAGTTGTCAATTAACAAAAATACTGGTCAACACAATGATAACACATCCAAAAAAGAAGAGAATGCAAGTTCTTTGTAAATTCTTTACAAAATTAATATGTTTGAACTATATGTAAGTTTAACTAATATGTATTAGTTAGTGTTGTCATGAAAAGCCACAAAATGAAGAAGGTTGATAAGATTATTTCTAATCTAAGTGTAGAAGAGCATAAAAGCCTAATATAAAAATTGCAGAAGAATGAATGAGGTGAAGGGAAAAATACTTTTCAACATGAATTTTTGTTTGTTTGTTTAATTTTCATTAATAACATACTTATGAATATTAGATAACATGTTTAAAACAATCTATTAATTAATATATGTTTAATGTTCTACATGAAGCAACAATGAAGGAAAATATCAATGTCGTTCTAAGAAAATAAAAATTATAGAACATGTAAATAATGATGAATTGGTACTTAGCTCATCTAGAGTGGCACTGGAGGTTAATGAAAGGGATAATTTTTTTTTACAAAACTATGAGGGATATAGTGGAACGAACATTTAGACGTACTTTCCACTTACAATACAAAAATCAATCCAATGATTCCAAGAACCAAATTACATCTAAACTATAAGAAGCATTTCGAGAGCAATAGTCAATGAGACATGTTATACTTTCAATAGTAAAAACATACAACAAAAAGAATCATTCAAAAGGAGATATTCCTAAATAAAATGATTTTCTAGAATTATATGTATATATTACTACAAACCATTCATTTATTAATATCCATTTTGTTATATTTAGTTTTCATATATCAATATAAAAATAGTTTATTATTTTTTTCAGGGAGATTATGAAAATCCTAAAGGATAAACGAGATGATATGCGAAAATAGGAATATCCAAAAAAGTGTACAAGGAGATGATCAAAGAAATGGACATAATTGCATCACATGCGAAACCATCTCAACAACAACGTGCTTCAAATATATGTAATTGTGATTTACTTTGTACATATAAACAAATAATTTAACATTAAATATTAATTTTTGTTGGCCTACTTGTGTTGCCATTGATGTCATCTGGTTGAATTCATGAACTCATGAGTCTATATGTCAAGTATTGCATGGGTTATATATTTGTTAAAGGTTGTCATGTTGTTGTAACATGCTGGAATAAGCCCTAGAAGGCCTGTATGAGTGGTGTCATGAGGTAGCAAGGTCTAATTTGTAGTTGAGCTAACTTATCTAGAGATATAGTTGATGGTGTGTGTGTGATGTCTTGATGACGTCTTACAGTTGGGTTCCTAATGTAAAGTTAAGTATGAAGGGATGATTTACAATTCACTTCATTATCGTGAAGCTATATTCCAAGCTTGAGGGTTGGATTTTTTGTTTTAAGCCATGCTCTACCCTCGTTGCATGGATGGAGGCTCATAAGAACATTTGAAACAATAAAGTCACACACATAAAACACTATGGGAGCGTTTGAAGTTTTATAGACGCTAGCTGGAAGTTACCATGGGAGTGACCGAGGGATAAAAGTCCTAGTCGCATGGATGAAAGGCTGTGGGAGTGACCAGAGTTGTATAATCACTGACTCACAATTACTGTGCGAGAGAATAGAGACGTTTTTGTCTAGTGCTATGTGTGCGACTGAGGCAAAACACCTAATTCTCTTCGGGTTTCTCATGCACTCTCAGAGTTAAATTGTTGATTAGCAAAGTTTATTTTCGGAACCTTCCAAAAAAATTCGGGATGAGTTGTGGGGGCTTCTATAAAGTGATTAAATTTGAAATTATCAAAAGGACTAGTCGACAGAGTGGTTTGATATGGTCAAGATGCCATCCTCAATCAATTCTGAAGCATGTGAATAGGTTTTGTGTGAGCTCCATCATCTAAATTATTAATTGACTTAACCATCTCTAGACTCTATAAAATGAGAAGGAAAGAACCTCAGTTGTTGGTTCATGAGAGGAAGTGTGAGTGAGTGAATGTGCATGTGTTGCAAGTACACTTCAAGTGAGTTTTGTAGTGAGTTCAATTTTCAGAGTTGCAGAGTGCTTCAAATATTAATCTTCAGTACCATTTGAGTGTTAGATGCAAAAATTTAAGTTCAGTTTGAAGGGTGTGTAGAGAGAGTTTAGTTCTCTCAACTGGTGTGTGGATTTGTGGCTGCATGAGTATGAATTCTTGTTACATGTTTTGATTTTGCAGCATCATATTTATTTATGAATCATATCATAACATAATTGTTTGCACTTGGAGTAGGAGCTTCAAGCTTAGTGCATATTGTTTGTCTATTGTAGGAGTGGGTGTTCCAAGTTGGTTGTGGCCCATTTCTCATTTCAGTCAAGGGGTGGGTGCTACATTGCTAGTGTGTGCTAGCTAATGCAATGTAATGAGAATATTTTTGAAGCAATAAATAATAGAAGAAGCGATAAACAATTTGGTGGTTTTTTGCCTTGGAGGGGGGTTTTTCCACCTAAAATTCAAGTGTCCACATGTGATGATTGTTTGTGTTTTTTTATGTGTTTGATCTTGCTATATTTACATGAAGTAATTTTCTAAAAGAGTCTTTATTAGCATAAATAATTAGTAATATTGATTCACCCCCCATCTCAATATTAATTTTTTCTAACAATTGGTATTAGAGCTGACTCCTTTGCTGCAACTTGGCCACTGAAAGGAGATTTTGAGAAAGGACAATGGCCGATCATGATGTGAAAGTTCCAATTTTCGATGGTGAAAATTATAATTTATGGAAGATAAGAATGGAAGGGAATCTCATGAGTTTGGGTGTTGATGTATACTCTACTGTGGTGTCTGGATATGCTGTTCTTGATGTTCTTCCTTTAGACACTGATGAGAAGAAGAAATATCAAAACAATGGCAAAGCTAGAAGTGCCATCATTGTTGCACTCAGTGACAATGCGTTGATAAAGGTTATGCATTGAAAATCAGCTAAAGATGCATGGGAGCTTATACCAAGGCCAAATGAAAAAAAACATTATTGTAACCAAGTGGGTGTTCAAGAACAAGCTTGAATGAAGAAGGAAGAGTGGTAAGGAACAAAGAAAGACTTGTGTGCAAAGGGTATACTCAGGTTGAAGGTATTGATTTTGATGAAACTTTTGCACCAGTAGCTAGATTAGATGATATAATAATGTTTTTGAACTTTTCATGCTACAACAAAATTAAAGTTTATCAAATGGATGCAAAAACAACTTTCTTGAATGGAAATTTAGAAGATCAAGTATATATAGAGAAGCTTGCAGATTTCTTATTGGGTGATGATGAGAATCTAGTGTGCAGGTTGAAAAAGGCTCTTTATGGATTGAAACAAGCTCCAAGAGCATGGTATGAAAAACTAGAAAAACACCTACAACAATAAGTCTTCAAAAATGGATCCATGGACATCCATTTATATATCAAATTTGAAGGCGATAATTTTCTAATAATTGTTGTGTATGTAGATGATATTATATTTGGGAGCGATTTGGAGGAGATGGGTCAAAGTTTTGCACAAGAAATGCAAAAAGAATTTGACATGTCAATGTTGGGTGAGCTTACTTTCCTTCTTGGTTTGCAAGTTATTCAAGATGAAAAAGGCATTTTTATTTCTCAATCAAAATATCTTAGAGAGAAATTGAAACAGTTTGGCATGGAAGATTGCAAACCAGTATGTACTCCCATGGTTATCGGTTGTAAGTTGAGAACAATGATGAATCGCCAGATGTAAATCAATCCATGTATCTTTCCATGATTGGAAGCTTATTGTATATAACTGCTTCTAGGCCAGATATCATGCAAGATGTAAGATTTGTCTCTAGATTTCAAGATAATCCCAAGGATACTCATCTTCATGCTATAAAAAGGATCTTCAAATACCTTCAAGGCACCCCTGATTATGGATTATGGTATCCCAAAGGTAAGCATTTCAATTTGATTACTTTTACTAATGTTGATTGGGCTAGTAGTATTGATGATAGGAAAAGAACTTTAGGAGCAACTAATTTTTTGGGTGATTGTTTGGTTTCTTTGGGCAACAAGAAACAAAGCTCAATCTCTTTGTCCACAACTGAAGTGGAATATATAACAACGACCACTTATTGTACACATATATTATGGATGAAGCAGACTCTTCAAGGCATGCATGCTTAATTTTAAGAGCCTCTTCCTATCATGGTAGACAACACAAGTGCAATAAACATATCCAAGAATCCGGTTCTTCATTCCAAGACCAAGCACATACCAATAAAATATCATTTTTTGAGAGAAAAAGTGGTCAACAAAGTTGTTAAGTTGGAATATATTGCTTCAAGTGAACAAATTGCAAATATATTCACCAAACCACTTCCAGGAGACCAATTTGAATATCTTAGAGAGAATATGGGTGTTGTGCCTTTTCAAAGGCATTGAGGAGTTTTTCATGGAGTTAGTTGCTATCATATGGATTCCATCAAGAGCACTTTCAGTTGCAAAATTTAAAGAATGGGTTTTGATTGGTTAGTCACATACATTTTCAAGGAATTATGAATTGTTTGTTTGCTTCTTCTTGCTTCATTTTGAGATGGGTTTCTTATTCATGTCTATTGCTTCTTCAAGATGGCACGGTCTCATATATATTCAGGGGGAGAATGTTCAACAACTTAGGAGGAGTAGTGGTTGTACCTCTTCAGGGGCAGTTCTTCGTTTTTGGCCATGAATCACATTGGTGTTATGTAATTTTTCTTTACATGTAAAACCCCTTGCCATTGATGTCAAAGGGGGAGAGAGAGTGAATTATGTATGTGATCAAATTTAGATTTATGTATGTAAAAGTCATATTTATTTTCAGGAGCTACAAGCTGACGTCATTGGAAAAGGGGGAGTTTGTTGGCTTATTTGTGTTGACATTGATGATCCTCGGTTGAATTCATGAACTCATGAGTCTATATGTCAAGTCTTGCATCAGTTGTATATCTATTAAAGGTTGTCATGTTGTTGTAACATGCTAGAGTAAGCCCTAGAAGGTATGTAGGAGTGGTTTCATGAGGTAACAAGGCCTCATCTAAAGCTGAGCTAACTTATCTAGATATATAGTTGATGGTGTGTGTGTGATGTCTTGATGAAGTCTTAAAATTGGGTTCCTAATGTCAAATTAAGTCTGAAGGGATGATTTACATGTCACTTCATTCTCGTGAATCTCTGTTGCAAGCTTGAGGGCTGTATTTTTTGTTTAAGCCATGTTATACCCCAGTTGCATGGATGGAGGCTCATTAGAGTGTATGAAACAGTAAAGTCGCACACATAAAAGGATGTGAGAGTGTCTAAATCTTTATAAATTCTAGTTGGAAGTTACCATGGGAGCAATCGAGGGAGAAAAGTCCCAGTCACATGGATGAAAGGATGTGGGAGTGGCCAAAGCTGTATATTTGCATGCTCATAGTTACAGTGGGAGTGACCAAAGACGTTTTTGTCTAGTGCTTTGTGTGCGACTGAGGCAAAAGAAAAAATTATCTCCGGGTTTCTCATGCACCCTTGGAATTAAATTGTTGATTAGCAGAGTTTATTTTCAGAACCTCCCCAAAAAAATCGGGATGAGTTGTGGGGGCTTCTAGAAAGTGATTAAATTTGAAATTATCAAAAGGACTAGTGGATAGAGTGGTTTGATATGGTTAATATTCCATCCTCAATCAATTCTAAATCATGTGAACATGTTTTCAGTGAGCTCCATCAACTAAATTATTTATTGACTTAACCATCTCTAGATTCTACAAAATGAGAAGGAAATAAGCTTCGTTGTTGGTTCATGAGAGAGAGTGTGAGTGAGTTAACGTGAATATGTTGCGAGTACACTTCAAGGGAGTTTTGTAGTGAGTTCAAATTTCAGAGTTGTAGAGTGCTTCAAAGATTAATCTTCAGCAACATTTGAATGTTGGATGCAAAAATTGAAGTTCAGTTTGAAGGGTGTGTAGAGAGAATTAAGTTCTCTTAAATGGTGTGTGGATTTGTGGCTACATGAGTGTGAACTATTGTTACATGTTTTGATTTTTCAGCATCATATATATATATATTTTCTGAATCATATCATAGCAGAATTGTTTGCACTTGGAGTAGGAGATTCAAGATTAGTGCATATTATTTGTCTATTGTAGGAGTGGGTTCTCTAAGTTGGTTGTGGACAACATTTCTCATTTTAGTCAAGGGGTGGGTGCTGCATTGCTAGTGGCTGCTAGCTAATGCAATTTAATGAGAATATTTTTGAAGCAATAGATAATAGAAGAAGCAACAAACAGTTCGGTGGTTTTTTGCCCTAGAGGGGGGTTTTTCCACCTAAAATTCAAGTGTTCACATGTGATGATTGTTTGTGTTTTTTTTGTGTTTAATCTTGCTATATTTCTCTGAAGTAATTTTTTGAAAGAGTTTTTATTTGCATAAATAATTAGTAATACTGATTCACCTGCCCCTCTTAGCATTACTTTTGTCTAACAATTTTCAAGTATTTTCTTGCAGAAAAGAAAACAAAAGGAACTCATTCGACACATAAAATAGGATGACAAGGAAGAAAAGGGCCGATATCAAAGTTTGTGAGTAATTGTTAATATTTCCTTATAACAACCCAATGCTTGATTTTTGTATAGTTTAAGTTGTTTTACAACAATGACCATTGAATGTATTCAAATAGGTGCTAACATACAAAAAAAGATCCATCAAAAGAATTGATTGACATTGGGTTAAATATGGGCTGTGAGTATATATTGGCATATCAAAAATTAATTTTGGAAATTGTAAGTATCTATGTTGTTTTACTTCTCTGAGTTTATAATTAATAGAATAAAAAAATACTTTGTATTAAATCTATGATTTATAATCGGGTATAAAACTTGCAGGAAACAAAGTATGGAACTACGCCAACAAAAGAGTTGTTGAAACAAGGCATGAGACTTGGTTTTGAAACCATGTGTATAGTTCACGATTCACTTCTTTCTATGGTACATTGCTATTCGATTTACATTGATGTATATTATTTATTTCAATTTTCATTTTTCTCACCAATGAAGATACACTCTGTTAGGATCCTATATTTTATAGGATGAGATGAATATTAGCTATTGATTTTTGCATATGAAATGTTGTAATTAATTTTCCATTCTGTAAATTATTTCCAAAATAGAAAAAGAAAAAATAGAAAAAGAAAAAGGGGATACAAGAATATATATATGTGTGTGTCTCACCAATGAAGATACACTCTGTTAGGATCCTATATTTTATAGGATGAGATGACTATTAGCTATTGATTTTTGTATATGAAATGTTGTAATTAATGTTCCATTCTGTAAATTATTTCCAAAATAGAAAAAGAAAAAGGGGATACAAGAATATATATATATGTGTGTGTGTGTGTGTGCGCGCGAAAAGAATGAAAAATAAAATTATATGAGAAAATTGAAAAAAAAATGAAAAATACCCCAAAAAGAATAAGTGAGCAAGTCTAAATGCCACTTAAAAAATGAAAAAATGCATCAGTAATACCTTATAAAGTTTGAATAATGTGCTTCTAGTTAAAATGCCACATTGAAGTTTGATAAATAGGTTAGTTAGTCTAATCACACCATTTAAACGTGATTAGGCTTGATTAAATATAATTAGTTTAGGCTAGGGAATAATTAACCACACAATGTAATCATGGTTGAATTAGATTAGTTAGAATGAAATTAGTTAACCACACTATTTAATCATGGTTTGATTGACAATGAAATGAGAATAATAAAAAAGAAAAAACCTTAGAAAATAAAAAAATAGGTCTGCATGTTGAAATGTGCCTTGAGAGGGTAATTACAAAGGTTGGTTGTTAATTAAAAATTGCTATGTTTAATTGCAATTCAAAATGTAATAAGGTCTTATGACATGACAAATTTTGTCATAATGTAATAAAAAAGATGCATGAGTGAGCGGGCATGATTCACCCCACTAGGATCAACGACAGGGAATCGTATTCACCCCCCGAGCCCCCCCGACGTTTAATCACGAGGGGGGGTCAGAGAAGGTGGAAAGTGCATTACCATGATGGGAGGCGTGGTGGCTTCCCAAGTGCTTCATACCTCCCTCGAAAAAAACCACAAACAATCCCTCCACCCCCCAAAACCCACCTTTTCGTCTGCAGTCCATTACCCTCGCGACTGTTGACTTCCTCCCTCTCCCGTCCATTCCCCTTCTACTAGGTGGCCTCCCATCCTCGCCTTGCTCTGATGCCAAGACACATCAAGCTCTCGACCCTAATCAACCCCAATATATTACAACCACCTGTCCTTTCACCACTTCAACATCAAGCCATTGGTAAATTAATTTCTACCCATTCCCACGACAACGAACCCACTCCTCTAACTATTAAATCACAATGATACATCGTTTTTCCTATATTAACCACTAAAACTCATTTTATACACCTTTCTGTTGCTGTTTCAAGATGCTAATTATATCAAAGATGTTACAGTGTCCCGCCTGCACCCCAAAACTTGTTGTAGGGCCAAGTCATCAGAACCTGCCACTGCTATAGTAGTCCAGACCACCATTGTGACTTGAACGTCGAAACAAATACTAGTCCACTTCTAGATACCAGCCTGCAACCATTTTCTTGGGTAATTCGAAACTTTGATTTCATTTCTCTTCTATCATGCCCCTAAAGGTAAATCTAAAGACACAGATAACAATCCCATGCTACCCCCTGTCTTAGACCTAGACCATCAACCCTTAGTGGATCAACAATACAAAATTGTTGAAACCGGCTATGAATTCAATCTATATGAACTTCACAACTGGTTAAAGTAAAAATTCTTAGACCAGAGCGATGAGATGAATCTCTGGTACTCTCTCCTGCTCCAATTCATCTTTCCCCAAACACACCACTTCCCTGAATTTGTTTCCTGGTGTCAGTTTAGATGTATTCCTAGTCAGAGGGCAACCATGGCCAAGAATGGAGACATTCTATTCACCATAACCCCTGAGTCAATCAACCAAATGCTGCAAATCCAAAATTCTAACTCCATGAAGCCATTTTCAGTAAATTCCGTCATGGAATTCTACAAGAACCCAAAATTCCCACAAAGAAAAAAGATTTTTGAAAATTTTCTACCTAAGGATGCCCAGTTACCCAAGAACAACCCCCTGTATTTATCCTCTATTTCCCAGAGATGACCGATCAGATAATTTCCATTTTTTCATCTTTACTGGGCTACCAATCCGATCAGTGGGTTGATGAGGCCATTATTGGTTTTTTATCAATCTTTACAACTGGTGAAAAACCCTTTATTTTCAATTACAGTCAGTTTCTTGCAGATACAATCCATGATCAATTCCTAAAGTTCTCTATTGAAGGAAATTTCAAATATGCTTCAGTACTTGTTTATCTATTTCTTTAAAGTCAAGCAGATATGTTTCAGTTTCCCATGCAAAAATTGGAGGAGCAAGGCAATGGTCAATCAGTAATTCATTGGAATTCTTTAATAATGAAGCATTTCAATGAGTTTACCTTTAGTGATTTTGTAGATCAATTTCTATATATAGTTGCATGCTTGCTGAACAGTAATGTGGAGCCTAGAATAGGACCAGAGATACAAAGAATTTTGGATCTTAGTGAGCAGAATAAGATATGAGATTGGTACTTGTACCAAAACTATACTGAGATCAAAGTTTATGGGTGTGAATTGCCACCATACAGGCTCCCGAAATTTGTTCCCATGAGGATATTCTCATTATAATATATAAGATAGATGATACATATGGATGATCTCCATTTTGTTGCATCAAAGAAGAAGTCTCACTTTAAAATCAAGGCATAGGTTGGACCATTTATATGTAACACCAGGGCAATAGGTAAGGATGCAGATTTCCTCCTTAAGCAGATGAATTTCAAGTTGAGGTTCACCTAGTCATACAAGCCTTTTGGCATCATTTCCAAACTGAGAGTGGAGCATAAAACCACTCCTTATACTCACACTGCTAGACCAAATATAGAGAAGTTTATGAATCAAAGTCAGTAGGAGGAGCATATGCTACAAGAGGCAGAACAACAGGTGATATCCACAACTACCTCACAGACTCCAGTACCTCAAGAAAAACATGAAAAGAGGCCAAGGGAGGATGATTCCCCTTCAGTAGCAGAGATTGGAGTCAAAGAGTTTATGATATGCAAGAAGAAGTAGAAGACTAATACTAAACCAATTTTTCTATAGGAGGATG
Organism: Pinus taeda; assembly: GCA_000404065.3. Taxonomy (NCBI): domain Eukaryota; kingdom Viridiplantae; phylum Streptophyta; class Pinopsida; order Pinales; family Pinaceae; genus Pinus; species Pinus taeda. Next base: position 104,085 of record APFE031154712.1, read on the forward strand.
AGGAGAGGGCCACCATAGTCCTAACAGGCCCTCATGTTTCTACAAGGGAAAAAGATATCCTCATAGGATCTCCCTCTTCCTCAGCTTCCCAAGATCCCACAGATATAGCTCAAACAACAGAGTTGATTCAGGACCAGGCTGAACCAAACATTTTTTCCAAATTTAAAGAAATCAAGAAGAAAAATGAACTTCTCAAGGCCACCACATATTCTCAATTCTAGAAGCAAACAACCTCCTCACAACACAAGCTTCTTTCAACCTTTGACACAGAAAAGGGAAAAATGAAAATTGCATTCCTTCAAGCACAGGTCCCATTTCCAAAGATTCCAACTGATTACAAGAGCTACATATTTTATTTTGATGTCAACTAGATTCACACTATTAACCAAATGGACATGCATAAACAAACTGGTGAGATGCTATACTCTACTCTGACCAATACTGCCATGACAAGATCCAAATTTCAGCCCTTAGTCAGCAACATACAATATTAGTTAAAACTCGAAAAGATATCATCTCTGGAAAAGACACAAAGATTAAATCACTAGAAGACATAGTAATGAAACTGGTATATGATCCCAGTGATGTAAAAGGAGCAGAAGAAATTGTGAGGAGAAAGAACGCAGACATAGAAAAGTTAAAGAAGCAACTCAAGCTACGCTCTATAGAAGACCCACAAACTAAGGAAGTTGGGAAGCTTGAGGGAAAAAAGGAGGACATGTTCAAGATTATAATTGAACAAAATAGCCAGATTGGGACATGGAGGTTGAGATGGAAAAATTGCTAAAGGAAAAAGAGCAGTCATCACAGCTAGAAATAGTTCCACTAACAACAGTCCCCATTTTAGTTGCAACAATAACATGAGCATCTACATCGACAACAATAGAAGCATAGACCACAAATTCCTTAAATGATATGGTTAAAGCTATGGAATACCTATCCATTTAGGGCAGGAAATTGAAAAATTAAAGGCCCAAATCAAAACTTTACAGGAGTAGAAATTAAAAATAGATAATTCATATGTATCAAAACTACAGAAATATCATAGACTAACCCGAAAGATTGAGCAGTTGGAAAGTGAATCTGCAATGGCATAGACTTTGGCATAAGAAAATGAGAATATATGGATCGAAATAAATGAGGCCATGACTAAAATATGGCCCTCAATTTAGATTATTTTTGAGCAGGAAGAGTTAATACAAAGATAAAAGGAGGTTGTTGCAGAGGTAAAAGTAGATTTGGGACAGAAGCCAGGTGAAGCCACTGCACTAATAAGGATTTTGAATTCAAAAACCAAGGAAGAATTAGAAGAAATCGAAATTATAGATAGGACATAAGCAATTTTGGAGGTAAGAAAGGTCCTCACTAAAAGGAACCTTATGCTAAAGCTAGAAAACAAGTGTCCCAATGTGGAGTCCAACATTCAAAAGTTTCATAGAAATTTTAATGTGCTTAATCAGAAGGGACGACCGAGATTCATAGGAATTGGGGATAAGCTAATTAGCTTAGAATATTACCACCATAAATTATATACTATTTCAAGAGATAAATCAAAGTTTACTGGCATCAAAGGAAGCATCACAGGGAGGGATTTTATGGAGGCATTGGATTTTGACCCGTTCATCAAACATGAGATTAAACAATTATTTATCATCAAGCCTACCTTCAAAAGTATACTGAGGTAGATGAAACCTACATAAAGTTGGTAAATTTTTCTATTCAAAGTGAGGATCGATGGGATAAAATATGTGAACTACTTGGATAAAGCAGTTTTCACCTCCAACAACAAGACAATAGGACAACACTTCTTCAGGCCCAATCATCAACAACAACCCTCGAGTATTAGTGCCAGAAACTTCAATAGTTTTAGATCTCCTATATTTTTGTTCTATTTATGTAAAAAGTTTTGAGATATTTTGTAATAAATATTGATATTTTCAATCAATATATTTTGTTAGAATTTGTATAAATACTCCAAAATTCGAAGTATTAATGTTGAGACTTGTATGAAAAAAGTACTTTTTGATGTAAAGTTGTTCACCGTGCTCAAATGATCAATTCTCAGGTAATACAGAAAGCTGTTTTAGGATTCCTTTGTCAGACTCATTGGTGAAGTTTTCTCTCATGTTGATGAGTTTTTTCTTTGTCATCGCGTATGTTTTCCTTATCCGATTTGTTCAAAGAAAAATAAGAAATTGAATTTGTTTAATTGCACTCAATTTTGGCTTATGAATAATTGATGTTTTCCAACTAATGTTAAATATAGAATTATTAAATGCTATATGGTTAATTGATCCTTAATATTTTCCTCTGTCTCTCTTCATAAAGCTCATAAGATCTAATAGTTTGCCTACCTTGCCTTGTTACACTTGTCTGTTAACTCTGCAATTGATCTACTTAAAGCTGGTTGACTCCATTGCCCAATGGCTTCCTATTACAGTTTCAACCAAACAATCCAAAAAACAAAATTCTGAACCTTACATCTAGCCTAAAATCCCACTACAAACAAATCTAAATTTGATAGAGAGATCCCTCATTAAGTTTAGAAGGGTTGGCTTCTAAACTTAAAAATGGTTTTGTGGTTACCTCCGGGTTTCTTTCATAGCCTTAAGGAAATACAGAGTGCTAACACACTCATGACACTTTATTTTATGTTTATAGTTGGAACAAGATCAAGAAGATGAAAAAAATTGATGCAATCACCAAAACATTCATCCAAATAACCTAAGTCATGGAAGTAGATCTAGCACTGACAATAGTTCTAGGGAAAAATGATGATCTATTTCGATATCAATGCAAGCTATTGTATTTTTTGAAATAATTGTCCGTGAAAATTAGAAATTTTGTTTAATGTAATGGGCATAATGTCCCAATTTAAAGACAAGGTGTTACCAATAACAATCCCATTTTGTATGAAAAATAGCCTCTTATTGATATATAGTAAAATATATTTTAATTTATTCTATTGTGTTATCCAATGTTGAAGTGAAATGTTACACCACTAATTAAATACATGGATGGTTAAATATTATGATGAAGAGATACAAAATCTGATAATATAACAAATTAATCCAAACATCATATACAAATGCACCAATCAAATTTTAATTTATATGAATACTATTATAAGATATATGTTTAATTTTTGATGAATAACGAATTTGAAAAATCACAATAATTTCACTATCATAGGTCGATGTTTCCAAAAAAGAGAAAATATCATATAAAGACTGGTGCATCCATAAAATAAACATGCACTAGTGTTTCATGTTATATAAAAGCACTGTTACGACATACTTTTTGCATGACTAGTGTGTTTTCTGAAAATGATAGCACTGGGGTGTTTAATTCTTCAAACACTAGTATTGTTTGCAATTAATGCCCACCTGCATTGTAATTCTTAAAGCACTAATGCTATCATAGAACTAATGCCCCTTTGCTACAAAATATTATTTCCAACTCTAGTGCACTATTAAAATTAACAACACTGACTCTTTTATATCAGTAGGGCACCGGTGATTTTATACAAATGATATGCATCAGCGTTGCAAGTTTAAATAAAAGCACCGGCTCTATGATATTTTATTCCTGCCCTAGTGTTGTTCCTAAAAAGAACGCCCTGAGGCATATTTTTAATATATACACACTGGGGAGGCATACATTTTAGGCACCGATGTTCTTTACATTCAACACGTAGGTGCTTTTAGTTATGTATGCAGCTGTTACACAGTATTTTGTCACACCTCCCGCACTTTCCTACCATACCCTAAAGTGCCCGAAACATGACCATTATGCAGTGTACCAATTCATGTATACAACTGAGATCCCTCCTAAGACATTTATTGGAAAATTCCTTGAGATTTCCCTGAAGAAATAACTCTAAATCCCTAAATTGAGAATCATTGCTCTTATAAGGCTTAAAACAATGATGATTGTGTGTTTCTCTGTACTTGACCAGCGATGACATCGCTTTGTTCCATTGCATACCAACGCTGATCCCATAGAGGTAATTTTCCCAAAGAGGATTGTTATAGACATATTTGGGCACTGCAACCCCAATCATATATGTCCATAAATCAAGGGCTTCTGAGTCCCTAAAAGTGTTGTTTCGTACCATAAAGGAATAAGGTCAGCTGATTACATCATCTCCCAGAAGTTCTCCATAGAAAACTACTTAGAATTGGTCAAAGCTGGACCATACAGACTGCTCAGTGCAAAGGGTGCGATGCATCTCACCTGCACATGCAAAAAGTGCGATGCATACTGAAAATCCTTTCTGTAGGGTGTGATGGGTGAGAGTAGACAAATGGCAGAGACAATTTGCAAGGTGGATGATCATAGAATCTTCCAGAAAATTCTCCTATGACACTTGCCTCTCTAAATTTGCCCAGGGATGAGTAAGAGATCATGAATCTCCAAGTGGAACAAAGAACTATCAGAGAGAAGACACTAATCAAAACCCTAGAAGCTGACTCACCCCCCTGCAATCATCTATATATGGATCCCTCATCCCAGAGATCCAAATTCTGGAACCTTGTATCTTGTAAGGAAGTGCTATTGGTTTCCTGGTGTCACATCATAGTGTTGGGTGATCTAAGCTTTTCATGAGGTGAAGAAGGGCTTTCATGCTGGGAGGATGACACTGGGTCAGATCAATGGGTTGTAATCCTCTCTTCTAATCTTTATATCAATAAAGCTATTCAATTTTTCCTCTACATTCTTGTATGTTTGATGATATATGCATTTGTGTGGTCAATATATATCCAGTCCTATATTGTTTATGATTGTAGATCTCTGTACTTTGAAGGTATTATGCTGCTTTGACTTTACAGGTACTCTTTGAGCAGAGTAATCAAGGAAGGAGCGGCAAAGATCCGTCAGAGGGGAGAAGGAATAAGCAAGGAACCAAGAAAAATATTGAGGTTGGTATTCTTTGCTCCTCTCCTATCTACTTCTCATAAAGGAAAACGAAAGTAACTTTAATCTGTTTGTTTCTAAGATAGATACCCGTCTTAGTGGGACTAGCAACTCTACATAGACACTAGATTTCCCGATAACAAAATGGCGACTCCACTGGGGAATGAATAGCTTGTTTTCTTGTATATATTTGTTTACTTTATAAATGACAGACGGAGCCTGAAGTCAAGCCAGCTAGCCTTTGAACTGCATTTGCTATGCAAGTGCAAAGTAGATCAATGCTGCTTCATTCTATCTCCGGGTTTTGTTTATAAACTGAACGATTGATTTGCAAACATCCTAATTGTCCTGGTGGTGGCTCCAGTAGCCTCATTAGATCAGCCCCTGTGATTTGCATTTACTGACTATCATTAGCTTGGCCTAAATCCGTGAACTAAGCTGCAAACTGTGACCAGAAACCAAGTTAAAGTCTCGTCCCTGGACCATCGCACCCTCTCCTCTTGGAAACCTAGATGCATCACACCTCCCATGTGCAGTAGGTGAGATGCATCCTTGTTTCCCTATGTTACAGGTGCGATGATTAGATAAGACTGTTTCTGCCTCCAGATTTTGGTTTTTGTTCACTCTCTTCAGCTTTATTTAGGAGTTTTGCTATCTATGATCAATATACCACCATGGAAACTCCCTTCCTTTGCATTATTTAGCCTCCATTGTACAAAGAATTGTGAATGATTTTATGTATTATTTGCCATTTACAGTTATCCTTTACAAAGAAGTAGCTTAGTCGAACTGTCGTCTTTTGATTTGGAAGTGTTGCAAGTGTCATTTTCAATCAAAGAAAAGAATCCTACTATTCTTGATGGTTGATTACACTGTTACTCTTGTATTTGATTTGAATTAATAGTTTTTCAAGTGTCGAATGTAGTTTTCAATTCAAAATCGCAACGTGTCGTCATTATCTTCCTTTTGTCTTTTGAAGAGAAAATTGTTAGTACTGTTGCTTTGAAAAGATAATTCAAATTTGTACTTAGCATTCTTTTTGTCATTCATACATTAAGAAAGTGGAAAACAAATACATGCATGTGCATTTGCATTCAGACTGCTTGTTGATTTTGATTTAGGATAGTCCATCTAATGTGTGCTCTCTGCTCTATGTTGAAAGAATCTCGCTTCTCTTTCCTTAGTAGCTAGGATTTTCATTGCAAAAAGAAGAATAAACGATTGTTTATCTTCTTAGATTTCATTTTAGGAATTGTATATCTACATCACACGGTGAACCTTAAAGGCAAACTTCTTAAGAAAGATCAACTATAAAATAAATTCAATGAACATAAAAATGCTTTGGAACCTAATGACAACATTTAGACACGTCTGGCTGAGACGTATTCCGGCATGTAAAGCCTAGTACTATCGTTTCATCGTAGTTGGGTGATCTCCTCCTCTTTGAGACGACAATGCCAGTTCGGACTTGTGCTCCCATGTATCGTCGAGTATATATTGGAGACCACAATAGGCTATATCCTTTATCCTTAGGAAGCCGTGTCTGCCACCCTATCGATCACAATGCACTGAACACAGCATTCGGGAAGATTGACTGCCATACCATAAAAAGTATTCTACAGCTTTGAGACTGGTTTGGTAATCCCTCTGTCTAGATTTCCAGAGCAGTGCCTTTCGTTCCTTTTCAGAATCCTTAAGGAAAAGGTCCATTTGAGCACTTGTCACTTCAGGCTCATTAAAAATCAAAGGCGACTAGAGTCATCTTTAGCTTTTTCTCGACTCTTAAAAATTGAAAAAGCAAGTTGTGTCAAAATGTCTAAAATTCATTTAATTCGGAATCACATTTTCCCCTTTATTTTGAGTTGATCAAGTAATCCGTAATCGTTGAAGAAAGCCAATCGAAACCTCGTCGTTCATGGAGACTAACGAGTCAACTGTCTTTGACCCCAAAAATGAAGCCATCTAGGGAAAGGCATTCTCGTTTAACTGAGTCGAATTCACTTGAATTATTTGAAACTTGTGTTTCAACATCATCAGAGACTACAGTTACTCCAATTATTTCTGGTACATCTGCCTTTACAGAAGAAGTTCCGTAGTTACAAGAGGACATTAGAACTGATCCTAGTGTAACGATAGACAACTCTATTTCTGAAACAACTCCACCTAGGGCTGATTCAAAAGGTGTCACCCCTCCAACATCTGTCACTGCAGAGTCTATACCTTCTTCAGCACCAGAAATATTTTACAGACCTGACGGTCTACCTCTTCCACATGGATTGATTTGCTATAGAAGAGATAGTGGAGGATCTTCCACCTAGTACTCCAGTGCATTTTGGAACTGGTATCCACTTACATCCTTCTACTATAGAAGTTAGCTCTGTTTCATCGCAAGTTCCTGGAAAATCACTAGGAAATCTTTTGGATAGACTAGACATGTCTGAACAACCATCAACATCTAGGACTGTGTCAACTAACACAACTACGGCAAAGCTTCCTGCTACCGTTCCTACAATGATTGCTAGTATACCATATGTCCCAGCAAGTTATCAACAATAAGCCGGAGTCCAATTAGGGACTGTTTCGACGACATGGTCAGTTCCTATTTCTTCATCCGGATTCTCATCTGGTATTTCTTATGTTGAAACTCAACAAATTGATCCAATGTGTCTTCAAAGGCCAATCTACCCTTTAAGTGTTGGGTGTGGAGCCTGATTATCTTCTATATTCAAAAGTACTGCCACATTGGACCCCAGTTCAAAATTGGGGCGGCAACGTCGCTCGTAAAATATTCGCTGCAGGGGGGGTCCAGGGGGGGGCGGCTGCGACCTTTGGGAGCCCCCCCCTGGCGGGGGGGTTTGGGGCGCGCCCGAAGCTAAAACCGCTGTAAAATGCCTGTAAAAGTATAGTAATTCTAGTCAATCTGGGCCGTTATTAGCGGATGATCTGACGGAGAACTTGTTTAGTTAGGGTTTTTTGCCCTAGAAGGACCCCCTCTCTTTGTATGATGGCATGTATTTGAGGCTTGAGATAGATGTGTATTCCGTGTGAGCGAGAAACAGAGGGTGAGACTGTGAGAGACAAGATATTACAGTGGATTTGCTGTAGGTTGTGTCTCTTCATTTTGCTGGATAATAAAAAGGAAGGACTGGCTGTTCGAGGTGGACGTAGCCCAAACTGGGTGAATCACGTATATCTGTGTCTCTCTTGTTTTGTGCGTTTTCTGTGTTTATATTTCTGCATTATTTTATGTGTTCCATTACTCTGTAATATATAATTTTCTAACATTAAGTACTGGATTGCCACCATATGGGGGCAGTATGCCTTTTCATTGTTCCCTCCTAGAGAACAACCATATGGGAGTTTACAACAAAGTTCAGGTCAAACTCGAATGACTTCCAGCGGTTGGGTACCAATACTGCCTCAACAACCAAGGGTTGTATATTCAATGCAACCAGTCCATCCCGTGTCGAATATTCCCACTATACTCGCTATGGTGACTGCATCACAGGTACAAGTGCTACCTGTTGTATGTCAACCCCAATTTTCTCAGGTTGCAATACAACAGCCTCTCGTCTCAGCGATTCAATCACAACCTTAGGTTAGTGCCTCCTTATCTGGAGTGACTCAAGCTCAAACAGGTACTATGACTCCTCATCTTGGTCAATCATCCAGTATTGGACAATAACAAATGGTCCAACAACCATGGCTGGTTCAATATCAACAACCGCAATTCCAACAATCATATCAAGGACCTGAGCAACAAGTCTTTGTAAGTAATCATATCAAGGACCACTCAACATTAGTCTATTTTCCAGTTAGACTAACTACAACTAGTTCAACTGAGTCAAACTGAACACAACTCCATCAACTCCTGATCCAACTCCACAGGACTCAATCACTGAAGTCCTCCATGCAATAGCTCAAGTTAACCCATAGGAACCAGGTATTTCCTTATAGAAGCTGCATGTGCCACATCTGTAGCTTGAACTGAATTGCTCCAAGAGAATAAGATAATGTTTATAGTCCAAATATTATTAAGGGCTAATAATATTCGACTGTTCTATATTTAGACTGACAGTACCTCCGCTGTTGTCTAAAAATAGAAGTCCATCTATTTTTACCAACATGACCAATCATCCATAAACAACATCTTGCAACTCATAGACCATGATCCATATGTCTAAAAATAGACTTTGCGCCAAAAATAGCCCGCGGGCCCACTTAGTGAAGGTGACTTCTTTCCACTAAGCTCCATCATCTTGTTGCAATCTCAACACTCCCTCTCAACAAGATATGGATTATCAGCAACCCCTATCCTGTCTCGATGGTACTAGAATTTGCTCCTGGTGAGCGCCTTCGTCAAGATATCAGCATCCTGATCCTCCGTGGGAATATATGAAAGTAACATGATTCTCGGCTGCACACAATATATAATATGATAGTACCTGATGTCATTCGTTGAGCTCCCTTTCCAATCTGCATCCTTCTATTTGTACCAATCTCCATATCCCGATGTGCCTCTGTTGAGCCTCCACACATGTGACCACAAACTGTCAATAAATGGTGGCATCCACTACCTCTGCTGAAGTAGCATCCTCAATGACTCCATTGAGGAACACAGTCTTCACATCCATCTGATGGATGTGCCACCCCATCTGCATCACTTTGTAGATCCATCTCGAACCCACCACTGGTTTCCCCTCCGGTCTTGGGACAATCTCCCATGCACTGTTTCTGACAATCGAATCATACTCTTCCACCATGGCATCTACCCATGTGGGTTCCTCCACAGCTTCCACAAAAGAGGATGGCTACGTCACGATACATTTGCTCACAAGAGCCATGTATCTAGTGCACCGATCCAGTTACTGTCTCTGCCTATGCTCTGTTGTAGGTGGTCCTACAACCTTCTTTGCATCTTGAGCCAGTCGCTCAGCTTCTGTAGTGCGTTTTCGCCCTCTGATGGTTGGAGCTGCATGAGTGGTCTCTTCCACTCCATGAACTTCCTTTTGTGGCTCATCCATGTCCTGAAGCTCATCCTTAGGAAATAATAGCTCCTCATCTACATGCAAGTGTGGTTCCCTCTCAAGAGAACACTTCATGGATTTCTACTCCTGAAATTTTATATCTCGTCGCACAACAGTCTTGTGACTGTCTGGAAAATACACACGATAGTTGTGGGGTGTATCAGTGTACCCCACAAATATCCCAACCTCTGTGGTTGGCTCCAACTTCTTCCTGGCATCCTTCATTACATGCATGTAAATAGGAGAACTAAAAATCCTCAAATGGGAAATATTAGGCCTCTTACCAGAATAAGCTTCCTCGGGTGTACTCATGCCAAGTATCTTGTGAGGACAACGGTTTTGCACATATACTGCAGTATTTCATGCTTCTGCCCACAAGTGAAGTGGTAGGCCCTAATCATGCAACATCACCCGTGCAACACCCACGATCGTTCTATTCTTCCGCTCAGCAACCTCGTTTTGCTATGGGTTATGGGGAGCTATGAGCTCTCTTCGAATCCCTTCTGCGCTACAGAAGTCCTTGAACTCACCAAAGATGAATTCACCACCATTGTCGCTCCTAAGAGCCTTCAACTTCTTCCTTGATTCCTTCTCGACCAGTGCTTTGAACTCACAAAACTTTGAGTATGTCTCGCTCTTCTTCTGCATGAAGAAGATCCAGCACTTTCGAGAGAAATCATCAACAAACATCACATAGTACCTGTGCTTTGCTGTTGAAGCTACTGAGAAAGGTCCACACACGTCTGTTTGAATTCTCTCAAGGATTGTCATGGCATGACTATCCTTCTCTTGAAAGGTGGCTTTCACAAACTTTTCCAAAATACACCACTTGCACTAATCTGACTGTGCAAGAGTGCCTTTAGGAAGCCCAGTAGAAATCTGCTGCAGTATCTTCAAGGCTCCATGATGAAGGTGGCCCAATCTCCGGCGCCATAGCTCGCCATCATCCCAGCTCACCACTCCTTCTGCCTTTCATGCCATTGCTGAGCAGCCATCTACATGCAACTGATAAAGGTTCTTGACTCGAACCCCTATCTTTTGGGTTTCTCTAGTTGTCTTGCTGCGCAAGAAAGCCTTTCCCTCGCTGAAAAAAACATCATATCCCTTGTCTTCTAACATCGCCACAGAGATAAGATTCTTCTTCAATCCCAGAACATGCATCACTTCCTTCAATACGAAGGGTTTACTAGACTCCCTCTCAAAGGAAATGGTACTGATACTGGTCGCACTGTATCTACCATCATTTCCCATCTCAATGTGCACTCCAAGATCTTTCTCATGCAGATCAGAAAAAAATCTCGATCTCCTGTCATGTGAAAAGGTGCACCACTGTCCAAGAACCATATCGATCCCATCACACTTGATACCAAGTATGCGATCAACGAAAAATCCAGCTCAAACTGCGAGGCTAAGGCCTCTCCTACTGTAGATCCAGCAGCTTGCTTATTTTTCTTCTTGTGCGGACAATTCGTGGCATAGTGTCCGTGCTGGTGACAGTGAAAGCACTTCACCTTGGACATGTCATGCTTCTTGCCTTTCACACCGGAATGAGAAGCTTTCTTGTTCTTCCCCTTCTTTTCTTTGGCAGCCAAAGCACAATTTTCTTCATCAGGTGCCTTTGATGAAGGTCCGTCCCTGGTATTCCGCCTGATCTCCTCTTGCACAAGATATGACCAAAGTCTCTCCCATCCTGGCAATTTCTCCCGACCATTGACAAAGTCCTGATAGGAATGCCAACTCTTCGGAAGACCAAGTAGAGCCAAGCTCACCATGTCCCATTATCAACAATCAACCCCACACTTCCCAGCTCATCCCGACATTGGGTGAACTTCATGAGATACTTGGGCAAACTGTCGCCTTTCTCACACATTATGTTTCTGAGCTTATCCTTGAGTGCCAACTTCCTCTGGTCACTCTTGCTTTGGAATAGATCTGTCAACACTTTCCACATCAAGTATGGAGTAGCCTTTCCATGGAGGCTGGACACAATGTGATCCCTCA